>JASDQU010373418.1:54214-71475 GCA_032191745.1 Picea mariana | reverse complement strand
CATCTTTCTTTATGTCATTTATAGTAAATAACAAATGTCTCAACAACTTTATGGTTGACTCAAGAGCATGTGCCAACATGATGTCTTTAAAAGTTATGGATCAACTAGGCCTAAAGACTACACGACCTTATAGAAATGTGTGCGGGTTTGAATCCATGTCCATACCTACCCATGGGGTAGTTGAGAATGTTAAGGTACACCTTGGAAAATATCTTGAGAGGGTGATACATATTGATGTTGTGGTGGTAGATGTCCCTGATGTATGGGGCATGCTTTATCCAGGAATTTCACTACAATGTTGGGTGGCACACTAGATATGGATTCAACTTATATCAATGTGCCTATGAAGGATGGGACGATTGCATGCATCCAAAAAATTCCAATGGCAAAGGCTCATGTACAAGAGATTGAAAATGATACTAAGATTAATGAAACACATGAACCAATTAAGGAAATTCTTCCTACATTTTCTGCAGAGGATTTTCCTTTCACCACATAGGTGGATTTTGATGAGATACAATGGTCAAAGAAACAAGAGTATCAACAAATCCTAGATAAATATAAGGATAAATAAGTTGGCTCTATCAAACTACTAAAAAAGGGAGATAATTATGTATTGATTAAACCAATTCAACAAGAAGTCCTTACAACTAAATCCCACCCTCCTCCCTCTAGACAATACACTAGAGTGATACATGAACCAATGAAGCTTTAATCAAAAGACATGGTATGGATGTGGGACACTAAGAAGGGTGAGCCTAACAATGTTAAAGGGAGTGAAATTTTTTGGCTTGGACCCTTCAGAATTAGAATGAAGTCAGTCAATGATGCCTACTATTTATCTACACTTGAAGGAAGGAAACGCCCACTACCGATTAGTGGACGCCTCCTCAAACCCCATCATGGGGCAGAGACTTGACTTGACAGGAAATTTAGAATAGGTAGGCATTTGCATCCATTGTACATTCCATTGCATATCATGTTAGCATAGTTATAGTTGCAATTTTCATATTGTCTTGATTTATTATGTATATATGTATGCTCATAATCATATGTTAGACTAGAGATGCTTTTATTTGTTTATTTTATCATATATGGACAAGAGGTGATATCACCACCCTAAGGTTTCTAATGTCTTTTTTTTATATTTAGCAGGCACAGGTCATACCAGAGATGTTGAGGTTCTCATGCGCTTTACGATGAGCACATGTCCCGGAGTTGGAGCCAGATGTTATCCCCTAGCCTAGGGATAACTAAAGAGATCAGGTATTGAGGCCTAGAGGTACTAGACATGGAGTATCAAGAGCTAGCTGACTTAAGAATGGCCCTTGAGGGCCCCTCTTTTCTTTAGTGCAGTCCACATATCACCAACAACATTATCCATCGCACTGGCTTGGTCCTAAAGTGGAAGTGGGTCTTGCTCCATGAGGTAATGAGTCCAGGTATCATGGTATGTATCACTCCGATATTTAAACCAATTGAACATGTTGCATTAAGTCTTTCTTGATTTCATGATGTTTTCTTGGAAATTATTCTCTTTGTCTTGTTTAAACCTGGGAGGGTGACACAGTGCCCTAGTAAGTTGATTTCCCTTTAGGATGGGTTGCTACTGGGTGGATCTTTGAAAATTCATCTTCCATTCCCTCTATAATTACCACTTTCCATATTTATTCCTTCCATCTCCCCTATCTATTTTGGCATTGATATTGGCTACACTAGGAAGGGTTGTACCTTACCTCGTGGGAAGAAGGGGCTAAAGGCCTATAGGGTAAAAGTAGATGGCAAGAGTTGAAAGCCAATTTTGAAACCTTTGAGATGATTTGCCCAGGGATCCCCGAGAAAGCAGTTAAAAGCTTCGTAGTAAGAAAATGGGACCCACAAGATAACATAAACACTCAAGGTACTAGTTGATGGATATGAGGTCTCATCATGAGCTGAATTATTATGATCATAGACATGTAGCGGTATGACATTGCCACCTATCTGGTCACCAAATCAGGGTAGTGGCTCTTGGTGGCATAACCAAGAGAAAGGTGGTCTCATTACGATCCAACCTTCTCATTTCCATGAAATGTTTGTGGATAACACTGTCACCTCTGGTCATCAAGCCATGACAGTGGCCCTCAACTATTCCCTTATAGCACAAGAGTAAGAGATGAAAATAAATAAATCTAATAATAAATTGCAATGAATGGGATAAGGAAAAATTGCATCCACGAAAATGTACAGCTCACCCTCCATAAAGGCACCCATAGGTAAGACTCTACATTTCCCCGTTATCACATGCACCCCATGCCCAAATATTTACCCCATGCCACCTCATACACTTACATGACTTGGACTAGAATCTGTTAGAAAATTGGGTGTGCTCATTTAACCATAGACAATATAACAATATTTTCACCCAACCATAGGCACAAAGGCCACCCCGAGCACCTTAACCTTGATAGAGAGAAGAATTCTGGTAGTATATCAATAGCCAACCAAGGCCAGCGCACCAAGCAAATATAACCAAAGGCCAAGCATAAAATCCAAGCCATAAACCGAAATACAAGTTGCAGCAGCTACATCTGCAACTCCTCTCCAAACTTGCACACTACAAGTCTTATGTAGTTGTGAGTGAGTGAGGCTCAAACGAGCTCTAGCGCCCTCTATTTATACGACTCCATCTTGAATGGCTGGGCTGACTTCTCTTCTTGGGATCAATAACAATTATTCTCTTTAGTTGACTTGTCTTCTAGGGTTATTGTCTAAGGCTTTAGGGTTTCTCTTGCTTCCCAGAATATTCTAATCTCGTCAAAGGTTACAAGTGGAGGTTAATACCTCTTGCAACTACCATAATATCAATGATCCCTCCTAGATAGGGAAGTATAAAAGGTAATGGTCCTAAGCACAAACAAACCATTCAATCGATAACATCAACATAGCCACACAATCTTTCTCATGATCAAATCACGAGCACCATCATCACTATCCAACTCGATAGTCTCCATGGAAATCATAATAGTTCCATCCAATAGAACACTAATGTGTCTATTCATAGTAGTGTACAACTATTATCCGGTGGTACACAACCACTCTTAGTAGCACACTATTATTAACCAGTGACACACAATCACTATTAGTGGATCACATCCACCACAGTGGCGTACAACTACTGTCCAGAGACATACAGTCTCTACAACAATCATATCATATGATATCAATATGCATAAACAATATCATGATACAAACTGAGTCATCTAGGCCATTCTTCCACTCACATTTGTGATATCTGGAAGAGCATCTACCCTCATCAAATAAAACATTAGCCATGGGTTATATGGACTATTCTTCCCAAGCATAGAAGAATAATTATCCTTGATTTTTTAGCCTGGACCATTCACCTAACTAGGCCATTCCTCCGACACTAATCATAGTGCAACCTGGAGAGAATGAGTCTTCCATAGGGAATTCCTGTCCCTGATTGCTGAACCTGGACCATTCCTCCGACACTAATCACAGTGCAACCTGGAGAGAATGAGTATGCCCTAGGGAATGATTGTCCGGACCATTTCCTAGGGAAATGACTATCCTACACCAACCTCCAAAATAGACCATTCTTCGAAACTACTCACAACTATGAACTTAGAAAGAATGATTGCCTGATGAGGCAGACCATTCTACTTGACCACTACTCAGAGTGAATGCCAAGAATAATGACTGTCCTAGACCATTCCCCCACACTAGCCACAAGGGGAATCACTTTCTATGGTACATCAACAATCTATTGGAACATTTTCATTACGAAAATGATTGTCTGATATGGACCATTTTTTGAACTGGAAAATGCCTGTTCGTCAGAAATCTCGAACCACTTTCCAAACTAGAAAAAAACTGCCCAACCTGGACCATTTTCCAAACTGGAAAATGACTTCCCATGAATCAATAATATATATATCTGTGCTCCCTCCCAACCCAGGGAGCCATCTCTTCCCTTTCAAATAAGAGATTTATCTCCATGAGCCCCATCTTGTCCCTTAAGTATGCAAACTTTATCCTTGACAAAGCCTTTGTCAAAATATCTGCTACCTTCTCATCTGTGGATATATACTGGATTTTCACTTCTCCTTCCTGGAATTTATCATGAATAAAGTAGTATTTGATCTCAACATGTTTTGATCGATCATGAAACACTGGGTGTTTTGATAGCCTCATAAAATTTTGGTTGTCACAATATATTACGATCGAATCTGGTACCCGATCAAATTTTCCATAAATCATCTTCCTTAGCCATACCGCTTCGGTACATGACTCCCATGCTGCAATATATTATGCTTCTGCAGTGATGAGTGCAACACACTTCTATTTTCCTTCTGGCCCATGATATCATAGCAGAGCCCATACTGAAACACATCCCTGAAGTACTCCTTTTGTCTTCTGCACTCCCTTCCCAATCTAAATCTATGAATCCATGAAGTTGTATATCACTGTATGAGGTGTATCTTAAACCATAGTTTAGTGTCCCACGAATATATCTTAGAACATGCTTTGCAACTATCCAATTCTCATGCTTGGGTTCCACCTAGGACTGGCTTAAGGTGTTTACAACAAAGAAAATATCTAGTTGAGTATTCTCTAGATAAATCAACGACCTAATCAATTGCTGATATAGGGACGGGTCTACTAGAGCAGAATTTGAGTCTCTTACTTTTCTTATATCTGTGGTCATAGGAGTGGCCATGGATTTGCAATCCATCATTCCAAATTTCTGAAGAATCTTCACTGCATACTTTCCTTGTCCAAGAAATATTTCACCATGCTTATGCCATACTTTTAGTCCCAAGTAATAGTGCATGAGACCAAGATCTTTCATATTGAACTTAGAAGCTAATTATTTTTTACACTGGGCAATGAGAGACTCTACACCTGTCAAGAATAAGTCATCGACATACAGTAGTAGAATCATAGGTGTATTGTTCACATCCTTGTCGTAGAGATTTGGATCTGCATGACTCTTAGAGAAACCAAGTCTTACTAAGTAACTGTCAATTTTGCCATACCAAGCTCTTGGAGCTTGCTTGACTCCATACATAGATTTCTTTAATATGAAAACACGAGTGTCTCTAGAATGTACTTCAAAACCTTGAGGTTGTTCAATTTATACTTCTTCTTCAATTGATCAATTGAGAAAAGATGTCTTTACATCCATCTGATGTAGACTCCATCCCATGGAAGCAACAAGAGACATAATGGATCTAATATAAGTATATTTGGTAACAAGAGAAAATGTTTCGTCATAATCTTATCCCTCCTTCTGGAAGAATCCTCTAGCTATGAACCTTTCTTTGTATTTTTTCACACTTTTGTCTTCTGCATGTTTGATCTTATAGACCCATTTGAAGTTACCACTGATTTTGCCTTGGGTCTAGGAGCGATTTCCCACACGTCATTTTTCATGATAGACCAATGTTCTTTTGTCATGGATTCTTTCCATTGTTTCTTCTGAGCTTCTTCTTCAAATGTGGTGGGTTCTTCATTTATAAACTTTGTCATACATGCTGCATAGATGGATAATATTTTGGGAATTTTTCTTTCTCTGAAGGTGCCACTTGGATATTTGTGTATTTTTGCTTCTTGTAGAGTATCTTCAATCCAAGTTGGACATTTTATAGTTTTGGGTACAATGGTTGATCCGATAGGTTCACATGGTTGCATCAGATGTTCAATTTGTTCTGCTTCTTCATTATGACTTTTTAGAAGATAGGTTCTTTCTTCTTTAGGCTCTTCATATTCTGCTTCTTCCATGGATTCTTCTATAGATTTATTGAAATCCATCTTCTCATTGAAGGTTATGTCTCTGCTAACTTCAATATTATGTTGTTCTGGAATATAGATTCTGTAGGCTTTGGATGATTCACTGTATCCAACAAATATGCCCTTCTTTCCTGAGGGTTCTAGTTTCTTCCTTTTATCCTTGGGGATATGAATGTAAACGTGGCACCCAAAGATTCTTAAGTGTTACACATTGGGTTTCTTTCCTGAGAAGGCTTCTTCTGGAGTCATATCCTTAAATATGTGGTGGGGACTTATGTTCTGAACATATATTTCTATCATGGCTACTTCTCCCCATAAATACATGGATAAACCTTGATCGTTCATTAATGCCTTCACGATTTCTTCAATGGATCTATTATTCCTTTTTGCTACACCATTTTGTTGATGATTATGAGGAACAATTATCTCCTTCCTAATCCTTTCTAATTTGAAAAAGGCAACAAATTCTTTGGATGTGTATTCTCCTCCATTATCTATTCTTAAAGTCTTGATTTTATTTATTGTGAGGTTTTCTATTTCTGCTTTGAATTTTTGAAACTTTCTGAAAACTTCATCCTTTGTCTTCAAGAGATTAAATAATAAAGAGAACCAAGTCTTTCTTGAGTAATCGTCTGTGAAGATTAAATAATAAAGAGAACCTCCTAGAGATTTGACTGGCATTAGACCACAAACATTTGAATGTATTAGATATAGGATTTCCTTAGATCTATTATTGGTACTTGAGAATGGATTCTTAACATTTTTACCAAGATCACATCCTATGCAAATTCCTTCATGTGTAGATTGTAGTTTTGGTATTCCTTCAACCATTTTTTCGAGGAAAGGTAATGCTTGATAGTTAATATGAGCATACCTTCTATGCCAAAGTTCAATAGGATTGACTTCGACATGTGTAATAACTTCATCATTTTGTTCTATTAGTCTGTATAATTTTCCTTCACGATTTCCAATAACTCTAGAATTCTCTATGTTGGAGTCTCTAGACCAAGGTAGTACTTCACCATCTACAAAGGCTATTCTATTTCCTTTGTCTTCTAGGAAAGATATGGATACACAGTTCTTTGATAAACTAGGTATATATAATACATTACTTAAATAAACATTGTTACCTGATTTCAATTTAATGGAGGCTTGACCAATTCCTTAGACTGGATAGGTGTTCTTGTCTCCAAGTTCTACCTTGTAGGATGTCTTCTTTTCATTCAAACTGGAGAGTTTGACTTGGTCTCCTATCATATGTCTGGAAGCTCCACTACCAATTATACACATGTCATCTTCAAGAGTTCCTATAAGAGATAAATAGTGTATATGATCTATCTTTTCATACATGATTTTTGTTGGCTGATAGTTGGTCAAACTTTGACTTTGACTGGTCAAATGTTGACTTTGACGCAAAATATAAACCTTGGCGTTTTTGCCTTCTAAGAGTGCCAATAGGTTCACTAGACTAAGGCGCACTAGATTATCCTCTTCTTGAGTAAGGTGTTCCATCATAAGGTGTTGGGAAAGAGGTTTTAGGGTTTGCAACTACACCTACTAGTAACCCTAACGGTAGAGCTTCAGTAAATCCACCTGTTAGAAACCCTAGCGGAAGTTATTATACAAGATTTATAATCTTATGGTTTATATTCCTTCCAATGGTTAGACTGGATGAAGGAGGTGTGGGCCCATAACCTATTAGAAAAGTGGGTGTGCTCATTTAACCATAAACAATATAGCAATATCGCCATCCAACCATAGGCACAAAGGCCACCCACAAGCACCTTAACCTTTAAAAAGAGAATAATTACTGTAGCATATCAATAGCCAACCAAGGATAGAACACCAAGAAAATATAACCAAAGACCAAGCAAAAATTCCAAGCCAGAAACTGAAATACAAGTTGCAGTAGCTGCAGTTGCAGCTCCTCTCCAAACTTGCGCACTACAGGTCTTATGTAGTTGCGAGTGAGTGAGGATCAAATGAGCTCTAGCACCCTATATTTATACTACTCCATCTTGACTGGCTGGCCGACTTCTGTTTCTGGAGGCTAATAACTTAATATCAATTATTCTCTTTAGTCGATTTTTCTTCTAGGGTTATTATCCAAGGCTTTATGGTTTCTCTTGCTTCCTAGAATATTATAATCTCATCAAAGGTTACAAGTGGAGGTTAATACCTCCTGTAGATACCATAATATCAACAGAATCCACCTGGGAAACACCCCAAAATTAATAGGGATTATCCCAATAGGACACCCTGAGATCCCATACAAGCCTAACTTGTCAAATTGCATAACATCTTTGAACATTTTTTTGGGGTTAAGGGGGGTTTAATGCACATGTTTGGGCGTTTTAATTATCATATGTGATTTACATTTTATGATGCATGTGACTTATGGACCCCGACAGGGCATACTGTTTTCTTTGAAGGACCTTTCCTGGTGAATAGGTACATGGAGAGATGACTAGCTCAAACCTTCATGAGGGCTCAAAGCCCATTTGATGGATGTTGAGACCCCATCCAGGGGGTAGGATGAATATGAAGGGGTTATTCCAAGAAGAAGAAGGATGTTTCCTTTGGAGGCACTTTGTTGGACCTAAACCCAGGTGATTGTGCCTTTCCCACCTGAATGCTGGCCTTTGGAGGCATTGGACGTCACCCACACAACCTTGGATGTTTCTACATGCAGTGTTTGTCACCTTGGGGGTAATCCTGATTTTATTGGCATGTGTGGGCAGAGTTTTTGCCTTTGGAGGCCCAACATTTCTCTCCCTAAGCCCAACGTTCCATGAAGGAGGTCCAACATCACCCTAGAAGGGTAGGAAGTCACCCCTAAGTGGGTCCTTACATGCAAATTTATTTTATTTTGTCCAAAATTTAATTTTGTAAGAAACTGGCATGGTTGGCCCTGATATTTTGAACTAAAATATTTAAAGGTCAAATTTTGGTATAAATAAACATAAAGTGACATTCATTTCATCATAATTCATCACACACAAGTGGTGGACTGAAATTTTCACCCTCTTTAAGGGTCATTGGCTGAAATAACTAGTGCACATCTCTTGGGAGAGCTTTATGGTGGCGTATTTTGGAATTTTTCATGGTGAAATGCTCTTCAACTAGGGTTTGACTTGAATATTCTTGGTGAAGTAAGTAGAAAATATACATTTTTATTCATGTAATGGATGTTTGAGGTAATTTACTTGTTTCATGTCTAAGATTATGAAATTGCTTATTTAAACCCTAGGGGAGAAACAACAAATGCTTCTTTCTCCCTACTACTCTTCTACTAACTTGATATTGCCAATTATACATTTTTTTGGAGTGATTATTAGAGCCCTAAAGTGCTATCTTTCTAGTAACCTCACTCTAATCACCAATTACTTTTCTTTCAAAACAACTAAGGAAGGAAGGTACGCTAGGGCCTAGAAGTGTGTACTCTCTAGAAAGACCTCCCTTAAAGACTTCGATGCTTGAGGCCTTGAAGTGCCAACACCTATTGCATCTACTTCTTCCCTTAGATGAGTATTATCATTATTTTATTTCCCAAGTGAAATTATTACTATTATTGACTCCATAAAACCCTAAAAGGCACTGATTTCTATACTCATGTGGATGAATGAGATCAAAACAAACTTTCAAAATATCTTCTTGAAACTCTCACTAACACTAAAAACCACACTGATGCTACTATAATCGCTGCTACAAAGTTTATTTTGTAGCCCTAACAAGAATACTAACCTAAAAAACTACCCGTAAATTTTCACTAGCCTAGGTGCTATCACCCAAGGCACTAATCTTCCCTTTGCTATCATTCCAAGTGCAAAATTATGAAGGTTGTTGAAGGCTGTTGCTGCTATTGTAATTGTTGTTACAACCATCATTACAACCCCTTAACAACACTTAACTATCCATAAAACCACCCAACGCTTGTACTAAGAAAACTGCTATCATTATATGCTAAAGTGTTTGTTTAATTGCCTAATTTAGGTACTTTTCTGAAGTGGTTTTTCTATTGTCATCATTAATTAGTTTACTTCTGTTACAAGTATTTTTCATAGCCCATTGAAGTCACTTCTTAACTTGTTTTAAATCTTGGAATTGTAATTGACAAAAGTTTCATCAAATTGAAAAAGTATTTATATCATTCTTGTCATTATAACTTGCAATTTCCGGACATATTGTTGTTGTTATACATTTATCTTTTCATGCGTAAGAGTCTTTTGGTAGAATATATTCTATTTTGAAGTCATTAATTTGAAACATTGATATCATTGGTCATTGCTAACATTTGTTGTTTCATTGGTAAGGGGAAGGTATCATTTACCTTGAATTTCTCCTTAACCCCAAACAATACCAAGTGACTTCTTCCTTTTGAGTGAGCTAGAGAGAGGGGTGGGTTTTACCTTAGTCTTATCTCCCTTCTTCAACCAACTAGGCCTTGGGACATCTCCCTTGGAGTGATCTTATTCTCCTCCTAAATAGAAAGAGGTATCCTATTGGGATGACAATGATAGGACTACCTCTGTGTTATGTCAATCTAGGCCTACTTGCCTTTAGGCTTTAGGAAAGTATAGATTATGCGATACCAAGGTCTAGGCTATCTTTATTTTATGATCCACATGTTAGAATATAATGGATGTGATCATTTAACCATAGAAAATATCACTATTGTCACCCAACCATAGGCCGAAGTCACCCCTGAGCACCTTAACCTTGATAGAGAATCATTTCAGAAGCAAACCCCAGGCTAAATAGCTAGACAAAGGGTGGCACACCTTTTTCCAAAGATAGAAAACCAAGCAAGAGATGATCAGAGAGTCCAAACCATAACCAAGAGATAGTCCAAGCCAAAACCAAAATCTACTAGCTGCAATGACAACTCTCCTCCAAACTTGCGCACAAACAGGCCAACTACAGTGCGCACAAGTGCTTCTTCTGCAGTTCTGAGAATGCCTACTAGAATGAAGACTGGCCTCCTGTATTTATACTAAATCTGGAAAACTTCCTAGGCTGACTTCTCATTCTGGGTGCCTATTTACTTAGTATATAATATTTCCTTTAGTCTAATTCTTCTCTTGGAGGCTTATAACCTAATACAAGTTATCCTCTTGAGCCGACTTGTCTTCTAGGGTTATTAGCAAACTAATTAGGGTTTCTTCTTGCTTCCCAAAATATTCTATTCTCACCAGGTTTAGACATGGAGGTTAATACCTCCTGCAACTTCCATACTATCAACACTCCCTCCTAGCTAGGGAGGTGTTTTTCCAAAGTTTATACTCAAGGCTTAGAAGTATAAAGTCTAGGCATCTGAAAAGAGGGTTTAATATATAAAGAAGAAGAAAAAAACTCTTTAAAAGGAAAAGGAGCTATGGTTGGTTTCTGAGTTGTCTTCATCTAGCTTCCATTTTTTCCTGGACACTAATGTCATGCTCAATAGCCGCCCATGAGCATTCAAGTTCAACTCGGGTGGTGGCAGTTTTTAAGATAGTATTGAAAAGGTTTAAGGAAATATTGGTCTGATCTATGAGACAGGGTTTAGTGTTGGGTTGTATCGTATCCGGTACAGTCACGAAGGAAGAAAGTTTTAAGGATGGGTTGTTTTTTAAGTTGCTGCTTATTTTTTAGATTATATAAGAAAAATTCCCGAATTTGAATTTACAGTGTAGCAACATCAAAGGTTGTTTCCCGTATCTGAGTTGAACTGAAAAACACACATGGAATGTGTTGTTCCAGAGTCTGTACTTAAGGCTTAGAAGTACAGTGTCTAGGAATTCGAAAGTGAGTAAGGGGTAGAGAAGGAAGAAATGTCAACCTTCGGCAAGGGAAGCTAGGGTTGATTTCTAGGTTGTTGTCTAGCTTCCAACTGTTCCTGGGTGTTTATGTCCCTTTCAATCGCTGCCCATAAAAGTTCCAGTTTGACCCGGGTAGTGGCTATTTTAAGAATAGTATCAAAAAGATTCAAGGCAATATGTGTTTGATCTGATAGTCTGGGTTGGATATTAGGTTGTCTTGTCACAGGGACAATCATAGAGGAACATAATGATAAGAAAATCTCAATACGTTTTAGATGTTGTCTCGATTTCGGTCGTATAAAAGAGAGTTATAGCTCTGGTAGTGAAAACATGGTGCAAACCAAAGGCCCTTTCCCGTAATTGAGTTACATTTGAATAAATGTGTATGAGGTGTAAGAAAAACATTAAGCTGTCTATCATGTAAGGCTCCTATCAAGGGATAATCTCACTTATAAACAGAAGAAGAAAAAAGATAAAGAAATAACCTGATGAAGCACAAAATATATATAGAAACCTAAAATGTTCACTGGTCTTATACCTGCTGATAGTCGGTACAGAGGAAAAATGGTAAACAATATAGAAAACTAAAATTTATTCACTATAGTAGAGGTTGTACTAAATTATAGCGAAACATTCATTAGATACATATATGAAATGAAATTGGACATGAAATACAAGGAAACAAACTCATAACACACTCGTGACGGAATCAAGAATCTTTGGATTTGCTTTATATTAACTCTCGAGGGAAAAAAATCTCTATTACAATCGACCCAAAAAGGTCTAGCCTCTTTTTCTTCCTTCTATTGTATATTTATACAGATTTACATATGATGGAATCCCAATCGTTCCAGGATTTTCAGTTACAATGAGAAGGAGATCAATCGTTTCATTTCTTCATCCTATGTCTTTATTTGGTACTAGAAGCCTGCCCTCTCGCATGCTTGGTACAAGCGACACATTTTTCCACAAGCCGAGATATCAACCTTGAAGGTTCCGCTTAACAACTGGCCTAAAAAATGTAACAATCTCTGACTAATTGCGACAACCTTTCTTCCATTTGTCGGTCTAGGGTGTCAATAGTGCACAATTGCACACTTGGTTTAATAATACATTTATCTATTTGAACTATGTCTGCCAGAGTTACTTGTGAGACTTCGGCCAAATCTCTTTCTTCTTTCTCATTTATATCAAGCGAGAGTTTTTCCATATCCATTTGGCTCAGCGTCTCAGCATTACTCTCGCTATCAATGCCTAACAGATTTCCATCTATAGAACCGAAAGCCTCTTCACAGGATTTCCTTACCTTCTTGGCTTGCAATTTTCCTTTTGATATGCTGTGTTCCCATTCTTTCAACAAAATATTACCTTGGGTCTGTTCCGAAATGGAAAAATTAGAAATTTTTCCCATTTCCCTGTTTGTGGTAGCTATTACAGCCTCTTGAAATGCGACCCGAGCTGCTCCAGCTTCTCTCTCTCTGACAGATAAGTTTTCTAATACTTGATCAAAAATCAAACAATTGTCCTGAATCGTCTCCACCTTGGCAAGTAAACTTCGCTGGGCTGCAGAAACCCTGCTCCGAATCTCCATAGCCTGGGACTGGAATATCCTGATATTTATAACTTGGCTTTCAACGAACTCTAATATAACCTGTAGCTACCCTATCAAGTCTCTTTGTTGGCCTACCTATTTTTGACTTGTCTGAGCTACCAGATCTGCTTGTTCGAGCTTATCTTTGAGCAGCTCAATTTCCTTTTTATCGGCCATCCTTGCTTGTTCTATTCCTGTGTTTGCCTGGTCTTTAGCAGCTTCTTTTGCCGTGGCTAGTTTAGCTTCTAAGGTTTTGATGAAGCAATTTTTTCTCTTTAGCTGATTTTTCAAAATCCCAACTGAAAATTGGTTTTCCGTAGCATACACCCCTAATGTCTCGGCTATTTCTGTCACAAAATATTCTTTCTTCTTATCTTTCCCATCGGTCAACACCTTAAATTTCTTGGCTGTTGATCCTGCTTCTTGATAGAATTCTCTTTTTACCACAACTTTTCTCTTTTTATAAAAAAAGAATTCATTTGGAGGGAGCTCTTCCATCCTTATAGGTCTCAATTCTTCGTTGAAAATCCACCCTGTGTCTATGTTCCCTTGAGTTGACTGTAAGGGAGTAATGGAGGTGATGGGCTCTCCGATTTGCTTAGCTGACTGGCCTGGAGTGGTGACTGGATTTTGCTTTTTCGACGGATCGAGAGTTTTTATTTCTGGTTTCGGACTCTTAGTTTGCTCCTCCCTGTCCTGGTGTTCTTTTGGCGCTGAATCTTTTGAGCCTTCAGCTTCTTTTTGTTGCACCTCTACTGTTATTGGATTTTCTCCCCGCAATACTGGGGGAAGACAACTCCGTCGATGTTCTTGGAATTTTAAAACATCGGCCCTTTCTTCAGGAGCCAGGGCTTGTATCCGAGCCAATACCTCGGCATAAGGTCTCGTGCCTCGGAAAATGTCATTTGAGGGCGAATTTTCATGCTCAAAACTTTTAAGATTGCAATTGGCTAACTGGTTACTTACAACCTTATGTGGATCGTGCTTCTTGAATTCAACATGAACCAATTTCAGGTCTTCTAGGGCTGCTGCCTCGGCTTTACCATGTTCAAAATCTAACAAAGAATAGGAATGTAGATGAATAGGAAAAGGTGGCCATACCTTTTTAGAATATCCCTTAAGTTTCTTGCTTACGCCACCGATTATGGTTTGCCTGGAAATCTCACAACAAGCCAGCCTATCGGGTATGAATAGTGGTAAGGCATTCAGAGGAACAGAAGCGCCGAAAACCCTGAGATATGAAAATTCTACCTCCACATACCAATCTGCTATACTGCTAAGATTTACCACGATACTGTCTGAGATCCTGGGTGGTGGGTGGCCAAAGATAGTGACATGCAATGGTACCATTACCCAGTTGAAGATTTCATACACAAAATCTGAAGCTTTGTCTTCCCACATCTTTGAATGGTAGACGTGGATGGGCTCAGCCTCTGATGGAGTCCAGCTCCAACTCATTAAGGGAAAAGGCGTCAGAAAACACACGACGTCCATGATATACACAGACATAAAGAATGAAGCCATCTTTCCGCTCTCCCTCTGCGCTCGATACTTTGTAACTCGACTGGTCAAACTATCAGACAATAGTTTAGCCCAGTCGAAGGAACAGCCTTCGGTGACCATGTGAATTAGAGGCACCCACTGAAGGAAAAAATGTGTGGTGTTCTCTCTCCCATATAATTTGCAGGTCATCATAGCGATATATTTGAACTGTGGTTCTAGAGAGGCTATTGAATATATACCATTACTGTTCGCCCTAAACTTCACAGGGTGTAAAACCCAATCTTTGATTAAACCAGACATAGTCTTGTCGTATTGCACACACTATTTCTATTTGAAATTCTCTAGGAATTCGGCATTGTAAACAAAGTCTGACACGACTAGCAACTTGTACATAACCTACAATTGTTCGGGTCCGAAATTCCCAATGGTGACCCTCTGCTCATTGATGATGGTTCTGGTTGGTATATCTACATGTTCTAATGCCCACCGGATCATATCGTAGTAAGGGAGCAGACGTGGCCTAGCCACTACTTTATGCATTTGAGCCTGTACGACGATTTTATACTTGGTGATCAGGTCATCTTTTTCATTTTCACTGGAATCATCCGAAACATCTACCAATTCAGACTGTAGAACCTTAGAAATATATGACCAGGTCCTGACAGAGTCAACACTTCGAGGTGAAGTATCAAAAATGTTGTTTGAACCTTGTCCTGAAACCTCAATAGTGGCCCTAGACACTTTTTGCGGGGCCATGGCGGGGGATTCTACTTTAGATCTCCTGCGATAACAATATGTATACATATAGAAATTAGTTCTCTCTAGAAAGGTTTGCTCTGCGTAGAATAGAAATGAAATTTGTGACAACAAATAAAAGATCCATGTCTTTGACTATTTAAAACTAGGTCGTCCTCAGGAACATAACGGTCAAATCGTTCTTAAGTTTAGCAATTAAAACCAAATACTTACTTGTCAATTCACCTCATTTCTAATTAATGTCATAAATTTTGACAGTTCGTAATGCAATTTGGCGCAAAAAAAGTTTAAAATTGCCTCAGAGACTGTGCATATTGATTTTCATATTAAACAATGAAAATGTTGGCTAAGCTTAATTAATCAATCCTTTTTTAAATGTTAATTAATCTTTCGGCACTCGCCTCATCGGGAGATTTCGCTTTAACCCTTTGAACCTCTAAGACCCGAGATTGCGATAATTAGCTTTGATTAATAAAAAACGTAACCATGATTAGGCATTTAATTAATTACGTTGTTATTTATATCGCGACTTCATGACTTGGAGCTTCAAAGGTATAGCTTCCGTGAGGCTCGTATGCCGAGTTGCGAAATCGTGAGATCGCAATGATATGATTTAATTAAATTGGAGGATAAAACCGGATTAAGTGTTTAATTAATTTCGTTTCTATTTTTATCGTGACTTTGTGACTCGGGGCTTTGAAGGTATAAATTTTGAGAAAAAATACGCCGAGTTGCGAATTCCCAACAGAGCTTAACCGCGGCTAAACTTTTTACCTTTAACCTTAAACCGGGTTACTAAAACAAGAATCCCATGGTTTCAACTATCGGGGTTACGACGGTAAGAATTTTGGATCTAGAAAACACCGAGACACGAAATCTCGATGATGCTTGGCTGTGGTTTAGAATATTTTTACTCTCAGTAATGCTCTGGGTAAACTTTTCTTAAAACTAGTTCACCGTTTCGCCCCTCGGGACTTGTAAACTATGTGATCTATAACTCCTGACATGCGACATCCCGAGGTAAAAAAGGAGAGACTCGTTTAAACGATTAAAAGAAAATAAATCGTGCCTTAAGAGTATGATGATCGTCCCTGCTTGCACGATGAGACTTCTGAGATTTTGGGAAAAATAAAGGAAAATATGAAAAACGGCTTTCGACTTCAAGCATTAAGATATGAAATTTGCTAAAAAAACAAAGGCGGCTCCAACATAGGCTCCAACTAGGGATCCCATTTTCCTGCAAGATGGGAAGAACAATAGACGACGTGCCTATATTGGGTAAATGGAGTCAATGGCTTTAATCCAGCGAAAATGTTCCCTAGAACAGGATACCGAAGGGGAAAAGGAATTTGTTTTTTACCTTTGAAAAGCTTCTCAAAACTCAGATACTTTTAAAACTCAGCTGTAGTCCCCTTTACGACATTCTCCTTCCTGTTACTGAATTTAGGTATGCATTAAGACAATCAAAACAGTTCTAGGAGACCCAACAAATCTTGTAGCTATCGGCTTGCATCAAAAGAAGAAAATTATATGTTTTTAATCAGGAAGCCCTGTCTGAACTTGGGATGTAGATTAGGTTTTAAAAAGAATTGGTTACTAGAGTAGAGTGATATTCATGTATAACAGCCTTACAGATATCTCAGATATTGCTTCACTACCAGCGAGCCTGTTCAATACCCCGGTGAAGTTATCTGGCCCTTTTTGCTGAATTTCCTTTCACCACTTTGGAATATATTTATGCATTTAAATGTTGAGACGAGAGCAATCATTTCTGAATTTCCTTTCATCATCTTTTGGACTAGATGGGGGCAATCATT
>JASDQU010373418.1:40326-54114 GCA_032191745.1 Picea mariana | reverse complement strand
CAGAACAAGTCCTTTAGGAAATCTCACCTTTACCTTACCCTTTCATTTTCTTTCCAAAATATAAAAAAATCTTTTTTATCACCTCTTTAAGCCAATTTATTTTCCGATACACGACTTTCTGTGTACCTCTCCTGCTCGTTTTGTTTGCAGCTGGAAACCTGTAAAAAAGGAAAATATGAAGGTTATTGAGGCTTTTTGAAAGGTGTCGAAAATTTACGAAAGGAAAAGAAAACCAAAATAGCAATGCGTAATGAAATATCTATATACATATGTAAAAAATTCTATATATGAATATACAAATCTTTTTTTTTTGCGACTGCTTATGTCATATAATGCTTCAGGTAACACCCGTTGACAGGGGCATTGAGGATTTCACTGTCTAGATTTTCTAGTAGGAAAGAATTTTTTCCTTCGAGAGCCGAGACTCTGAAGGACCCATACCAGAGGTGATCGAATTTACCATGTTTCGTTGTTTCTTCCCTCCTTGCATCCCACCTTAATACTAAATCACCTAGGAGGAAATCTTTGTCCTTTTCCCTACGGTCGAATAATGCCTTCATGTCGTCTTGATACTTCTACAATATTTTATCTACTTCGACCCTGTGCTATTGAACCTCGATTAGCTAGTTTATCCTCCTGGTGAGATGATTAGGTTCTTCTTTCTGATCTTGCCATAATTTCATCACTGGGAGAGCTAAATTTATAGGTAACACTGTGTCTGTCCCATATACCATCTGAAAAGGGGAAATGCCGATAGACTTTTTAGTGCCTATGCGATTCGTCCACAAGGCATACTTTAAATGCACATGCCAAGACTTTTTGTTTTCATCCAAAACTTTCTTAATTATATTGATTAGGCTCTTGTTAGATGACTCGGCCAATCCATTTTCTTGGGGGTCTTATGCTGTAGAATGGCCAAGAACGATATTATACTTTTGGCAGAAGCTGATCATAGCCATAGATTTGAAAGCTTGGGCATTATCCGTGACTATCTTTTGAGGGCAGCCAAATCTTGACAAGATATTGTCTTCTAAGAAATCTATTACCACCGAGTCAGTTGCCCTTTTGGTTGGAATATCTTCCACCCACTTAGTAAAGTAGTCTGTGGCAGTTAAGATCCACTTGTGTTGGGCGCTAGAATGTGGATCAATCTCACCTATAAAATATAGCCCCCATTGTTGAAAAGGGGCTTCAGTTTTGACCGGAACCAAAGGTAGTGCTGGGAGTTTATGTTTGCCTACAAATAGTTGACAAGGGTTACAAGCTCAGACCTTGGCGTTGACGTCAGAAAAAAGTTTTGGCTAGTAATACCCAGCTCTCAGAATTTTGTAAGCTGTGGCCCTCCAGGCGTGATGTCCTCCACACACTCCTTCATGAAATTCACTTATAACCCTTTCTGTTTCCGATTCGACTAAGCAGATTAGCAAGAAACCGAGTGGGTATTTCCAATATAGTTGATTTTCGGCAATACAATAGTTAACCGCATGAAGCTTTAAAGTCCTAGCTTTTGATGGCGATAGTTCACTCGGGAATTTTAGAGTCAGCAGGTAGGATACTATGTTTCTGTACCATTCTGATGATATGAACTTTTCCTCGATCTTAATCGCATTTGTTCGTTCATCAAGGTCGTTTATGTTCATGTCTTCCTCACATTCCTGCAGGCAGTTTATATCCAGAGCTCTGAGATTTGATTCAGCCAAAAGTTTGGCCAGGCCCTGTCCCTTTATTAGTTTAGTAGGTTTGATTTCCAGGTCAAATTCTTGAATCTTGGCAAGCCATCATCCTCTTTTCCCATCGCTTTCTGGTTGTACCAAAATATCTTTCACAGAACTTGTAGGTATGTACGCGATTATCTTGGAGTGTGATACATATGTTCTAAATGCCTTCAGTGCTTTTACCATGGCGTACGCTTGTTTTTCTATTATATCATACTTAAGTTTTGTGTCTTTGAGGCTCTTGCTGAAAAAGGCGATCGACTGTTCAAAACCCTCTTCGTTTTTTTTGGAGGAGGAGGCAAATGAGAAAATAAGAAAATCTTTTAGATAATCGGGGCTTGCCAATACAGGTGCCTCGGCTATGAATTTATTAATGTGTGCGAACGACGCTTTGGCCTCTGTTTTCCACTTTAGTTCGCTATTCTTTTTCAACATATCTGTGATCAATTTTACAATTTCAGTGAAATTTGGGATAAATCTTCATAAAAAAAATATTTTTTCTAAGAAAGATTGAATTTCTTTTACATTTCTAGGAATGTTTATAGTGTCTATCACTTCAACCCTCTTAGGATCAATCTTAATTCCATTCTTAGATGCAATATGAACCAAAAGCTTACCTTCTTGCATGGCGAAGTGTGATTTCTTGGGGTTTAAGGACAGACCAAACCTGTAGCATTTTTCGAATGTTTGTTTAAGATGTACCAAATGCTCTTCGTCGGATTTGGAGAAAACCGTTAAATCATCGAGATAGATGACTACAAACTTATCCCTCTCTCCGATGAAAGCGATGTCCATAGCGCGTTGGAATGTGGCTCCTGCATTCATCAAACCGAAAGGCATTTTATCATACATGAATGTACCCCAAGGGGTAGTAAAAGCTGTTTTTTCTTTATCTTGTTCAATCATGGCAATTTGATTTTATCTAGAGAAACCGTCAATCATAGACATTCTGTTCGCCCCAACTACCCTTTCTAGCTCATGATCCATTTTAGGCAGCATATAGTTGTCTTTAAGAGAGGACTTATTTAGATTTTTGAAATCCACGCACAGTCTAATTTCCCCACTCCTTTTTCTGACCGGGACCAGGTTTTCCACCCAGTCGGAATATCTCAGAGGTACTATAATTTTCGCCTCTAAAAGATTCTTCACTTCTCTCTCGACCACAGGCAAAAAAATGGGGTTGATCTGCCTAAGAATTTGTCTAAAGGGTTTGACCCCAGGCTTTAGAGGTATCTTGTGATCGATCACGATAGTGTCGTAAGTTCTTAACTCGTCGTAAGACCAGGCGAAAACGTCTTTAAATTGTCTGAGTAGGTCCTTATACTTGCCTTTTATTTCAGGGCGGAGGAGTTTAGATATTTTAACCATCCTGGACTCTTCTTTGGTTCCTATGTCACAATCCTCAACCTCTTTTGGTTGGGGTTGTAGGGTGGATTTTACAGGTATGTCATTTTGATCAAACAGTCTTTCCAGAGGGATCAGTCCTTTCAGAATCTGGTTAATTTTTAGGACCAACATGCAATGCTTTTCGATTTTGTCTTGGAAAGCTTGAGGGTCTTCTCCTTCTTGCATGATCCATATATGGTCATTCTGATTTTCTTGATCTGCGTGAGTTTCAGAAAATTCACCTACTGCTTCAAGAAACTTCTTAATTTGTTCATCATCCTCAAAAACCCGCCAATGCTGGATATTGTTTGGGATAGATGGTCTGTGTCTTATCTCTAAGTGATACTTCAATTTAAAGGTTGTGGGAGGAGTGAAAGTAGAAGCTGCTTTAGCTAATGCATCAGCCTGTAAGTTTTCTGTGCATGGGATGAAGTGGACATTTACAAACGAGAAAAAGTTTTCCATTAGATCCCAGGCACAATTTCTGTATGATCTTAATCTGGGATGCTTGGCCTGGTATTGCCGATTTATTTGTTTGACTATTAACTCCGCATCTCCAAATACCTGTAGGTTTTTTATTTTTAGCTTCCCGATAGCCTCTAATCCTAAGACCAAGGCTTCGTATTCACATACATTGTTAGTATAATCTATATCCCATTGTAGTCTATAAGAAAAAGGGACAACGAACCTTTCTTCAGGTGCCACAAAAAGCACTCCTGCACCAACCCCTTCGCAAGACAAGGCACCGTCAAAAAACATTTTCCAGATACCGGTGCTACACATATCCTCGTTCATGTAACCTGACTCTTCATGCTCTATATCGTTTTCCTCTGTGCAACCATCTAAACTGTCGTCAAAAGATAATATACAATTTCCTAAATCTTGATCTGCAATGTAAATAGGGAAATTATTCATATTTTGAGGGTTGCTTACTGTATATGCTAACCTTGTCTCCCTGTACAACCGAGTAAATTTCCCACCAAACACAGGAATCGTGGCGTACGTCATATCCGGTTGAAGAGAACCCCCCATCTTGGCTCCCCATGACCTAGACAACAATAATCCATATTTGGGGGGAATATCAACAATGACCACATCCATCAAGATGCTCTTAACAAGGACTTGTGCTAGGGTGACTACTAAATCCTTTATCATTCCCATACACTTAACTTTTCTCGATTCAAATGAGTAAAGATCTCCGTAAGGTCTGGTGATCTGGAGACCCAATTTGTCCATAATAATTTTAGGCAACACGTTATGTGAGGCTCCAGAGTCTAGCATGCAATTATGTAGCAGTTGATCGTACACATTTAAGGTGATATAAAGGGGAGCAACAACGTATTTGTCTCCTTCAAAATGTGGACCACAAGTGATGTTGGGTTTATCATCTTCCAGGTTCAAAATGTTAGATTGGCTTTCTAGCTCTGAAACGCTTATCACTTTGGTAATCTGCTTTCGATAACTTGGGTTTTCGCTAACTCTACCAGAGGAATTTGTATCTTAATTTTATTTATCTCGTTTTCGAAACTGAAAACTCTGCTCACCTTGTCTGTTTCTCTAGTTGGGACTTTCGAGTCCTTCTTTTCCAACTTATTTGTCTGGACTGCCTTATTACTCATGATCTTGATTAAAGGTGTATTTGTATTAGCTGCTTCGGTTTCCTGTGTTTTAGTCTCAACCTTTTCTACTTTGGGTTCTTGTGCGTTTACTACTTTCACTTTGCTGTTAGGTAACACAGTTTCTTCTGGGGTAGGCTCATAAGTTTGATCTCTTGGGAGAATTTTCTTAGGTTGAGTAGTTGAAATAGGCTTACTCTTAGATCTCAAGTTATACCTAGGTTGGACCTCGGCCATTATCATACCGGTTTCTTCTTGATAACTACAAAGGTCAGTTTAATCTCTTTCTTCACCCTCAATAGACGATTGTTGAGTGTTTAGATATTTTTCATAATCCTCTCTAGTCAGATAAGGTTATGTGCAGTCATCACCCAAGTTCATGACATCATCATCTAAATCTCCTAAATCTTGGAGATCATTCGCTCCTATAAAATTTTCGTTCTTTAGGGGAGTTTGTATTTTCTGATCTTCATTTTTTATCTGTCTTTGCTGATTTGGGGGATTGGGATTCTTCCTAAAATCCTTTTTGGAGAAAGAATCGGCTTTGGCCTGTTCTAGCTCCATTCTGGATATCTTATTAGACAGTTCCTTAATTACCCTGGCCATATCGTCTACTTTGTCATTTGTGTATCTATTAGACCTTGACGGCCCTACTTGTTTCTAAAGCGTCTAGTTTCTCAGTTTCCCGCCTCTACTTTAGCTTTTAACTTACCAGAATCCATCATATTTGACTCGATTTCTATAGCATCATCTTGCATTCAGTTTAGATTAGCTCCCCTTCTTTCTCGTAAAAGAAGTGCAAAATCTGGTTCGAAAGCCCCATGTGAAAGTTACTTTGGCTGCGGGTTGGGACGGTTTAACCTCGGCTGGGATTTTGTTATACAACTTGTTGAATCTTTGAATAAAATCCATAACTGTTTCTGAATTCTTTTTTCTTAAAGACCCAAACTCGGTTAAATAGTATAGGTGGTCCTTTCTTTCACCCCATTGTCTAAGGAAAGCATCTTCCAAGGCATCATAGGACAAGATAGATCCTGTAGGTAGACTCCGAAACCAAGTTCGGACCTGACCTTCGAAGGTTTGGACGAAAAGCTTCGAATACACATATTCATGTTCGAGACCTAGGATGTCTGCGAATTGATCAAAGAAATTTATGTGCTTGGCTGCGGTCAGATCTCCTTCCCCAGTGAATTTTGGCAATTTTTTTAGATAATTTTTGGGAAGGGCGTGCAAAGGAATGAGCAATACCAAAGGAGCATATCTTGATACCACTTTAGCAAACACTCTAGGTGGGGGGGCAGGCCCTTGACCTCCAGCTCCTCCCCTAGGAACACCCCCACCTACTCCTCCAGGAGGACCCCCACCACCTCCTCCAGGAGGACCCCCACCACCTCCTCCGGTGGCTGCCATTGATATTAGTGGAAAGTTGTAAAGGGGGTTTTGGAATATTAAAAGTGAATCTTTACTTTCTTCGTGGGGCGAAAAATCCGAGGATACCTGGTAAGGGATGTGAGGGCTTGGCTCTTAGGACTTGCAAGAGATGTAGTCAGGGGAACCAACGGGTGTGAAAACTGGATATGTGAAATATTCTTCGAGACTGTGTGAGGTCGCGAAATTCGACTGAAGAGTCGACGATATATCGACAGTAGATAAATTTTCTATATGACTTTTTCCTTTATGTTCTACGGAGGTTATCAGACGGGTTTCACTTCTAACTTCAGAGCAATTTGATGTTAGATCCTTAGTGTCGAAAAGAGAGCTGCGTGAAGTTGAAGGTTCAGAAGAACTCTTAGTCTTCAGTTGTGGGTATTTAAGCTGATAGACTGCAGGGGTCGGCTTAAGAGAGCCTCTCGCCTTTAAAATCTTCTCAGGATCGGTAACGGGTGTCGTCTGGTTACCATCCGGGTTTTGCCTAGTATTCCTTCATCTGGATGCTAGCTTATTAATCATGGAGTAGCCAAGTGAAATATTAGAAAGCCTTTAAAAGGTGTGCACTCTTTGTTCACTATCAAAGGGTGGCACTTTCAACGAAAAAAGAAAATGTCGTTTTCCTAGGGAAAAATATTTCGTAACTTCAGTCCCCGGCAACGACGCCAAAAATATGTTGTTCCAGAGTCTGTACTTAAGGCTTAGAAGTACAGTGTCTAGGCATCCTAAAGTGAGTAAGGGGTAGAGAAGGAAGAAATGTCAACCTTCGGCAAAGGAAGCTAGGGTTGATTTCAAGGTTGTTGTCTAGCTTCCAACTGTTCCTGGGTGTTTATGTCTCTTTCAATCGTTGCCCACGAACGTTCCAGTTCGACCCGGGTAGTGGTTGTTTTAAGAATAGTATAAAAAAGATTCAAGTAAATATGTGTTTGATCTGATAGTCCAGGTTGGATATTAGGTTGTCTTGTCACAGGGACAGTCATAAAGGAACAAAATGATAATAAAATCTCAATACTTTTTATATGTTGTCTCGATTTCGGTCGTATAAAGGAGAGTTATAGCTCCGGTAGTGAAAACAGGGTGCAAACCAAAGGCCCTTTCCCATAACTGAGTTATATTTGAATAAATGTGTATGAGGTGTAAGAAAAACATTAAGTTGTCTATCATGTAAGGCTCCTATCAAGGGAGAATATCACTTATAAACAGAAGAAGAAAAAAGATAAAGAAATAACCTGATGAAGCACAAAATATATATAGAAACCTAAAATGTTCACTGGTCTTATACCTGCTGATAGCCAATATAGAGGAAAAACGGTAAACAATATAGAAAACTAAAATTTATTCACTATAGTAGAGGTTGTACTAAATTATAGCGAAACATTCATCAGATACATATATGAAATTAAATTGGACATGAAATACAAGGAAACAAACTCATAACACAGTCGTGACAGAATCGAGAATCTTCGAATTTGCTTTATATTAACTCTCGAGGGAGAAAAATCTCTATTACAATCGACCCAAAAAGGTCCAGCCTCTTTTTCTTCCTTCTATTGTATATTTATACAGATTTACATATGATGGAATCCCAATCATTCTAGGATTTTCAGTTACAATGAGAAGGAGATCAATCATTTCATTTCTTCATCCTATGTCTTTATTTGGTACCAGAAGCCTGCCCTCTCGCATGCTCGGTACAAGCGACACATTTTTCCACCAGCCGAGATATCAACCTTGAAGGTTCCGCTTGACAATTGGCCTAAAAAATGTAACAATCTATGACTAATTGCGGCAACCTTTCTTCCATCTGTCGGTCTAGGGTGTCAATAGTGCACAATTGCACACTTGGTTTAATAATACATTTATCTATTTGAACTATGTCTGCCAGAGTTACTTATGAGACTTCGGCCGAATCTCTTTCTTATTTCTCATTTATATCAAGCGAGAGTTTTGCCATATCCATTTGGCTCAACGTCTCAACATTACTCTTGCTATCAATGCCTAATAGATTTCCATCTGTAGAACCGAAAGCCTCTTCATAGGATTTCCTTACCTTCTTGGCTTACAATTTGCCTTTTGATATGCTGCGTTCCCATTCTTTCAACAAAATATTACCTCGGGTCTGTTCCGAAATGGAAAACTTAGAACTTTTTCCCGATTCCCTGTTTACTGTAGCTATTACAGCCTCTTGAAATGCGATCCGAGCTGCTCCAGCTTCTCTCTCTCTGACAGATAAGTTTTCTAATACTTGATCAATAATTAGACAATTGTCCCGAATCGTCTCTACCTTGGCAAGTAAACTTCGCTGGGCTGCAGAAACCTTGCTCCGAATCTCCATAGCCTGGGACTGGAATATCCCGATATTTATAACTTGGCTTTCGGCGAATTCTGATCTAACTTGTAGCTGCCCTATCAAGTCTCTTTGTTGGCCTACCTATATTTGACTGGTCTGAGCTACCATCTCTTCTTGTTTGAGATTAGCTTTGAGCAACTCAATTTCCTTTTTATTGGCCATCCTTTCTTGTTCTATTCCTATGTTTACCTGGTCTTTAGCAGCTTCTTGTGTCGTGGCTAGTTTAGCTTCTAAGGTTTTGATGAGGCAATTTTTTCGCTTCAGTTGATTTTTCAAAACCCCGACTGAAAATTGGTTTTCTGTAGCATACACCCCTAATGTCCCGGCTATTTCTATTGCAAACTCTTCTTTCTTCTTATCTTTCCCATCGATCAACACCTTAAATTTCTTGGCCGTTGATCCTGCTTCTTGATAGAATTCTCTTTTTACCACAACTTTTCTCTTTTTATCAAAAAATAACTCATTTGGAGGGAGCTCTTCCATCCTTATAGGTATCAATTCTTCGTTGAAAATCCACCCTGCGTCTGTGTTCCCTTCAGTTGACTGTAAGGGAGTAATGGAGGTGATGGGATCTCCGATTTTCTTAGCTGACTGGCCTGGAGTGGTGACTGGATTCTTCTTTTTTGGCAGATCAAGAATTTTTATTTCCGGTTTCAGACTCTTAGTTTTCTCCTCCTTGTCCTAGTGTTCTTTTGGCGCTAAATCTTTTGAGCCTTCGGCTTATTTTTGTTGCGCCTCTACTGTTATTGGATTTTCTCCCCGCAATACTGGGGGAAGACAACTCTGCCGATGTTCTTGGAATTTTAAAACATCGGCCCTTTCTTTAGGAGCCAGGGCTTGTATCTGAGCCAATACCTCGGCATAAGATCTCATGCCTCAGAAAATGTCATCCGAGGGCGAATTTTTATGCTCAATCCTTTTAAGCCCTTAATTGGCTAAGTGGTTACTTACGACCTTATGTGGATCGTGCTTCTTGAATTCAACATGAACCAATTTCAGGTCTTCCAGGGCTGCTGCCTCAGCTTTAGCATGCTCGAAATCTAACAAAGAATAGGAATGTAGATGAATAGGAAAAGGTGGCCATACCTTTTTAGAATATCCCTTAAGTTTCTTTCTTATGCCACCGATTACGGTTTTCCTGGCAATCTCACGACAAGCCAGCCTATCGGTTATGAATAGTGGTAAGGCATTCAGAGGAACAAAAGCACCGAAAACCCTGAGATATGAAAATTCAGCCTCCACATACCAATCTGCTATACTGCTCAGATTTACCGTGATACTGTTTGAGATCCTGGGTGGTGGGTGGCCAAAGATAGTGACATGCAATGGTACCATTACCCAGTTGAAGATTTCATACACAAAATCTAAAGCTTTGTCTTCCCACAGCTTTGAATGGTAGACATGGATGGGCTCAGCCTCTGATGGAGTCCAGCTCCAACTCATTAAGGGAAAAGGCGTCAGAAAACACACGACGTCCATGATATACACAGACATAAAGAATGAAGCCATCTTTCCGCCCTCCCTCTGCGCTCTATACTTTGTAACTCGACTGGTCAAACTATCAGACAATATTTTAGCCCAGTCGAAGGAACAGCCTTCGGCGACCATGTGAATTAGAGGCACCCACTGAAGGAAAAAATGTGTGGTGTTCTCTCTCCCATATATTTTGCAGGTCATCATAGCGATATATTTGAACTGTGGTTCTAGAGAGGCTATTGAATATATTCCATTACTATTCGCCCTGAACTTCACGGGGTGTGAAACCCAATCTTTGATTAAACCAGACATAGTCTTGTCGTATTGCACACATTCTTTTTGTTTGAAATTCTCTAGGAATTCGGCATTGTAAACAAAGTCTGACACGGCTGGCAACTTGTACAAAACCTACAATTGTTCGGGTCCGAAATTCCCAATGGTGACCCTCTGCTCATTGACGATGGTTCTGGTTGGTATATCTACATGTTCTAATGCCCACCGGATCATATCGTAGTAAGGGAGCAGAAGTGGCCTAGCCACTACTTTATGCATTTGAGCCTGTACGACGATTTTATACTTGGTGATCAGGTCGTCTTTTTCATTTTCACTGGAATCATCCGAAACATCTACCAATTCAGACTGTAGAACCTTAGAAATATATGACCAGGTCCTAATAGAGTCAACACTTTGAGGTGAAGTATCAGAAACGTTGTTTGAACCTTTTCCTGAAACCTCATCAGTGGCCCTAGATGCTTTTCGCGGGGCCATGGCGGGGGATTCTACTTTATCTCTCCTGTGATAACAATATGTATACATACATAAATTAGTTCGCTCTAGAAAGTTTTTCTCTGCGTAGAATAGAAATGAAATTTGTGACAACAAATAAAAGATCCATGTCTTCGACTATTTAAAACTAGGTCGTCCTTAGGAACAGAACGGTCAAATCGTTCTTAAGTTTAGCAATAAAAACCAAATCCTTACTTGTCAATTCGCCTCATTTCTAATTAATGTCATAAATTTTGACAGTTTGTAATGCAAGTTGGTGCAAAGAAAGTTTAAAATTGCCTCAGAGACTGTGCATATTGATTTTCGTATTAAACAATGAAAATGTTGGCTAAGCTTAATTAATCAGGCCTTTTTTAAATGTTAATTAATCTTTCAGCACTCGCCTCATCGGGAGCTTTCGCTTTAACCCTTTTAACCTCTAAGACCTGAGATTGTGATAATTAGCTTTGGTTAATTAAAAAATGTAACCATGATTAGGCGTTTAATTATTTACGTTGTTATTTATATCGTGACTTTTCAAATCGGAGCTTTGAAGGTATAGCTTCCAGGAGGCTCGTATGCCGAGTTGCGAAATCATGAGATTGGGATGATATGATTTAATTAAATTGGAGGATAAAACCAGATTAAGTGTTTAATTAATTTCGTTTCTATTTATATCATGACTTCGCGACTCGAGGCTTTGAAGGTATAACTTTTGAGGAAAAATACGCCGAGTTGCGAATTCCTGACAAATTTTAACCACGGCTAAACTTCTTACCTTTAACCTTAACCTGGGTTACTAAAACAAGAATCCCGTGGTTTCGACTATCAGAGTTATGATGGTAAGACTTTGGGAGCTAGCAAACACCGAGACACGAAATCCCGATGATGCTTAGCTGTGGTTTAGAATATTTTTACTCTCGGTAATGATCTGGGTAAACATTTTTTAAAACTAGTTCACCGTTTCGCTCCTCGGGACTTGTAAACTATGTGATCTATAACTCCCGACATGCGACATCCCGAGGTAAAAAAGGAGAGACTCGTTTAAATGATTAAAAGAAAGTAAATCGTGCCTTAAGAGTATGATGACCATCGTTGCTTGCGCGATGAGACTTCTGATATTTTGGGAAAAATAAAGGAAAATATGAAAACCGACTTTCAACTTCAAGCATTAAGATATGAAATTTTAAATAGGCTAAAAAAACAAAGGCGGCTCCAACAAAATGAAAGAAAACATAAAGCTGTGGAACAGTGTAAGGCTTCAATCAAGGAAGAATCTCACACTAAAACAGAGGAAGAAAAGGATAAGGAAAAACTTTAATGAAGCATCAGATATAATAGTCTAAGTCATTCACAGGTCTTGCAAGTGCTGATAGCCGATACAGAGGAAAAATTGTAAACGATTAGATCGCTGAAAATTCAATCACCACAATAGAAGTTGTACTAAATTGCAGCTACGCATTCATCAAAGATACATCAGAAACGAAGTTAAATATGAAATAACAAAATAACACATAACTCAAACTTGACGGGGTCTGGAATCTCCGACTTGCATTTGTATTAATTTTGGCAAAATGAAGAACCTTTCTGCTACAATCAGCCCAAAAGAAAAAATCCCTTGGTGTATCTTTCAAAATTGTATTTATATAAGAAAAGCATCAACCCTAGACGGTTGGTAGTCTCCTAATCTCCTCCGTGCTAACGATTACAAAATATAGAATTTGAACCGTTTTGCTCGGTTACTTTTTCTTTTCTAACAATTGGACAAAAATGAGCAGACATGCGTTATTTCATCATTTCTTTGAAACGCTTCCCTCACTTAGTCCCAAACACACGACGCACCTGTCCACAAACTGCATCAAAATTCTGGAATGATCTGACATATTCTTTGCTTCAAACACATATAACTTCCTCTGAATTTGGGGCATCTCATCTTCAATCTTTCCCTTGCCAAACTTGTCGACTGCAACTGCAGATTCGACTTTATTAATCACTTATCTATTTGGGCAATGTCGAGATGTTTAAATTGTGAAATATCGAGCTAGAATTCATTCCAAATCTCCTTGATATGCAGTTGATGCCTTAAAACATTTATTTGTCCTAATAGCCTAGGACAATCACCTTCACCAATGCCTAATGTTTTTGTGTCTAGCTGATCAAACATTTCTTCACATTCTCTTGCCATTTTCCTGCTTTCGACAATATTAGTCTCCCATGTATTTAACATGATGTCTCCCCTGATTTGTTCATTTATAGTCAGCTTTGGGATTGCTGGTACTTCCACTCTGGCCGAAAACATCACTGCCTTTTGAAAAGCAACACGAGCTGTTGTGGCCTCTTTTTCCTTTAAAACAATGCTATCTAGTGAGTGGCTTATTTCCAAGAAGTAGTTTTGGACGATTTCTATTTTAGAAAGCATGTCCTGTTGTTCTTCTTGTAGTTTCTCGTGCACCTCTAGTACTTGGGCTTGAAATGTTGTTATATTCACAAATTGTCCTTCAATGGACTTCAACTCAGCTTGTAGTTGTCTCACTAATTCTTCCCCGAATAACCTGTACCTGACTCACTTGCATCTGATTGTTTGCTTCATCCAAACTAGACTTTAACAATTTCATTTCCTCTTTGTCCATAGTTTGGGCTTGTTCAACCCTTTGATTTACCTCTTCTTGAATATTATTCTCTGTGTGATTTACTTGGTCTTGGAACTAAGCTATCATTTGATTTTTCTGTTTCATCCTTGTTCTAAGGGAGTCAACTAAGAACAAATTAACTGTCGCCAAAGCTCCCATAGAGCCTACTACTTCTGTGGTGAAGTCCTCTTCTTCTAGGTTCTGCCCATATACGAGCACTCTGTGTTTCTTCACCATTGTGCCTTCTCTTAGATGTGTTTCTTGTTTTAATACGAACTTCCTCTTCTTACTGAAAAAGTAGTCAGAGGAGGGTATCTCTTCTCTAGAGATAGGAGTAAGATCACTTGCATATATGACTTCCAGGTGAGGAGTCCCAAAAGTTGACTGTAAAGGAGTCAATGATGTAACAAGACTACCCAACT
>JASDQU010373418.1:5915-18561 GCA_032191745.1 Picea mariana | reverse complement strand
CACTTAATCAATGCCTTATTAAATTTCCCTTGTCAAAGGTGTACTTAGAAATTCATGCCCCCAACTGGGTCTTGCTTTTGATCTTTATGAATATTATTTAATAAACTTTTATCCTAAATAAATAAATGCTATCTTCCATATATAATCATGACTGCATTTTGATTTTTTGATCTTGCTAATTGATATTCTAGACATGAAAACCATTCTCAAGTCATTCTTCATACTTTTATATTTCCAATGAGCTCTTGTTTTCGAAATTTGGATACATGTATATCGAGTTATGAGCTTTGGAAGTCAAGGTTCCAAACCAATCCAAGTTTATTCCCATGGAACATACCCGAATGTTCTTTGAATTTTTCAGAAAAAATGCTACAAGATTCATCCCTAAAACTACAACCAATATGTTCTTCACCTTCTTAGATTTCTGATGAGCTCTTTTTTTACCCAATATCAACACCAGGAGCTTAAGATATGGCCTTTGAAATATGGAAACTCAACCATCATCGATTAGTTTCCTTGTGCAATCTGAGTTATTGATTAAAATTCACCCTATTATCCCACATGCATTTTGGGAGGATAGATTGAGATCTTTTTAAAGAAGAGTGCTTCCTTATTAGTATAGAGTGCGGTAGAAGAGATTAAGCCATGGAAAAAGTATGTAGCTTGTTGTTAGTGTAATTTTTGGTTGCCATATCTCCACCTAGTAACCTTTCCATGTCATTGCTCAATCACCACTAGCCAACCATACTTGCCAAGTGTCCAGCTAGGATAAATCCACATGTCATGATTTGGTTGGATGTGCCACATGTTAGCTTGTGGTTTGCTGAAAGGTGTCTTTGGATGTGTGTAAAGGGAAGGGGAAAAAAAACTTAGGATAGATAAAACATATTCATAGGAAAACAAGTGTGGAGGTACGGAGGATGCCACCTCTGCATCTCGCATGGAAAAACAAGTGTGGAGGTAGAGGGATAGGGGTGATGTAGGGGTGAGTGGAGATATGCATGTAGAGAGGAGGATGAGGGGAATGAGTGTAGAGGAGGTTCACATGGATGCAAAAATGCGTAGTGGGGAGGATGTGGAGGTGGGAAAGGGAGGAATATATAATGTAGGGGAGAGTGGAGAGTAAGGGAATGCAAAGGAATGTGGAAGAGTGGGATGTGGAAGAAAATGAATGTGGAAAAAATGGATGTGAAGGGAAAGGAGAATTTGGAGTGTGGAGGAAATGGAAGAGTGGGATGTGGAAAACATATGGAGAACACCTCCAAAGAAAATTGACCTTACCCTTTTGATAACTTAACATTTGTAATGCTCTCAACACCACTCCCAAAATTGACGTTTTGGACTAAAATTGAGATATCTTTAGTGTAATACCTTTGATTTTGATTTTATGAAATGATGGATGAAGCTAAGACAAAGTGATATCCAGTGAGAGGGTGTATGTCCCCATGATCTGATTCCTTTTTATCTCTTTGTGTTCATACAAAGACTTATCATCCCCAAGTGACTTTGTGTAAAGGAGGAAAATTGTATCATTGAAGCACTTTCTGGTTTTCATGATCAACATGCAAGGATCACCCAACATTCTTTTGTTTTCAAAAATTGGTCCAAAAAAGGAGAAATATGGGTTTAAGTGGAAGCCCAAAATGATTTGGTTGATGGGTGAAAAAGAAAACACATCAACACTACTCTATCAAAATCTTCTAGAGAATTCTCCCATTTTCTTGCATATTGTTCCTTGAGTTGACCTCCTCTAAATACACCATGCTCTCTTTGTCTATTTGGAATCCCTCTGCCACTATCCCAATTTCACTTGATCCCCCAATTTCCCCTTGAAACCTAGATCCAACCAAGCTAACAAGAATATTTTAGAATTTAGTATCCATCAGGTTCCAAATGCCAACAAGTCATCGGTCAAAACAAGCACACTCGATAGTTTCCCATGTTTATTAGAATACAAGGTTCCCTTCAAATGCATGTATCAATACCACACATGATTGGAGTGCATATTCAGTATTTGAAATATAAGTGCATGGCATATTTATCAATCTCTCATTCATTGGAGGGCTCTCATTCTCTTCAATTCCTATTCCCCACAAACTCTCAGTTGCTAGCCTTGAAACTCGTGACACCTTATATAATGGAAGAAGGGTGTTATGAAACCTAAAACCCAATTATTTTTTATTGTTGGAAATTGGGGGAAGCAAGTAAGAAAACGTGAACAACAAGTTGTTTTCACTTAAATAGGCCCAATAAATAAGCCTAAAGTGATCCAAAAACCAATTTGAGCAAACTTGTAGAAGTTCGTCAAATGAAAGTTCTTTATTTTATGGCTCAAAACATATCACTAATACGTTGTTGTATCCATGAGATGCCTCAAAGGTAAAAATGAACTATGGGAACAGATATGGCAAGACAAATATGAAACAAACATAGAAAAAGATGATCTTTATATTAGGATGGATGGTAATAGTTCATGCTCCATGATCTAGAACAATTCCTAGAAAAAAGGAGGCATAGTACAACAACACTATTTATGGAAATTTTTCTCAGTTCATTTGGCCTTATTCTAGGAGGACCCCTAGCAGTAGATGCATGAACTAACACTTCATCAATTCCTATAGGAAGCCAAGGGTTCTTTCACTCAATATAAATGGAATCATATCTACCATTACTGGATGCAATGAGAGAACATGACAAGTTCTAAACAAATGATATATCTCAATAAATTATCACATAGCAAACCTTACATTAATAAATAATCAAATAATAATTCATAAACATTAAACATAACTAGAATTGATGGCTATACAGACTATGATGAAAGGAGCAATCACACTTGATCTGATGAAGTGGTCGGCAATACAGTTGGAATGTTTTCCCCCACGTGTTTCTCTTCATTTGTATGACTCTTTGTTAGTCTTGAGCTTCCCTCAATCGACGAAGAAAGATCTTAAAATACCTGCCAAAATCATTCAAACTCCATAAATATCTACAAAATCAATACAAGTCAGATGTGTAGCGCATTATTGACTCTAAGATGCATTTTTATGAAAGTGTCAGAACATACATGAATGAAATCCTCTTGGTTTTGAGAATAATTTGTTGCAGCCACGTGTCTAATATTTGATCAAACTGCATCCCTTTATTTGAAGTAGCAACAACGAAGTCAACATTGACTTTGTTGTTTCTCTGTTGGATCTAGGGAGGTTTGATCCAAGATTAAACGACTCCAATAAATTATTCTCTACCGAATAGGGCCAACCACGTGAAGGTGGAAGATCTTATGGGCCCTCCCCCCTCCTCACATAACTCTCAATTCCCCAATACCCAATATACAAATCTATTGAAATATTTACAACAAAAACAAACATATATGCATACCAATATTCACAATTGTTTACAATGAAATAAAATGTTTCCTTGATCCATTTGGAGTGAGCTCAATTCTCCTAAGATCAAAGTAACAACTATTCCATAAAATCATACACTACACTAAAGAACTTTGCATCTAAAAACTAGAGAATGGAAATTGATGTGAAAAGAGGCTTTATTCTATTCCATCATATGACTTGGTTGGAGTATTAAAATGCACTTGTAAACATTATAGAACTCATCCCACTTTGATATATAAGTGAAAACATGTTATTTTTCCAATATTTAATAATAAACTCACTCAAAATACTAAAATGAATGCTTTGGAAAATAATAGGTCTAAACTCATATGTAATCATGAAAATGATCTTAATGTAAGGCTGCGAGAAAGCGAAATATGGTGAAAAGTGAAGTAAAATGTTGGTAAAAGAATGGCCTTTTTGCGACCCAACAAGTAAAAAAAAGTATTTCATAGAAAATAGATTTTATATTAAATAGTTATTAAAATATTCATGTACATCATCATTTAGTACTTTTAGCCGACCTCTTCTTCTTATCTCTATAGTTCCTAAGCATTTCATCAATATTTGTGTTTTCGTTCTCAAGTTGCTCTTCAAAATTTGATTGTGATTGCATCCTCTCATGCAGAGCATGCCTAGTCACAGGGTACTCACGGGGTAATGGAGGCCATTGTGACGAGGCATCACCTACAAAAGAAAAAAATATAAAATTTAGATGGCCAGTTTTTAAATATCATTGAACCAGTTCAGTAATATTAAAAAAAACACCTGCAATGCCATTATTTACCTAGTGCACTAGTCGACACCATTGGAATGGTTCCCCCCGCATGCTCCTCTTCAAATGTATGACCTTCAAGTACAACATTCTCTTCCATTGAGACCACAAACTTTAGAAGGACAATCATAAATGTATAAGTTAAAAAAAATAGAAGTACAAAATGTATAACTACGAAATTATTAAGTATATGATTAAAATACAACTATATTACCATCACATGTCTTGGTTGTAGCATCATTGTGGGGCTATACCCCAGTGGAATGGGAATGCACGGTGTTAAGTTTTGAGCTTCTATTAGGTTTCATTTCAATTTACTAGATAACCATAACATAGATATGATCACTGAGAGAAACACAATCACAAGATACAACACATTTATCATGAGAAACCCTCATGGGGGAGAAAACCCAGCAAAAATTCCTTAATATAGATAGCCAATACAGTTCCAAGAAAATAAATCAAAACACTAGAGAATATATAACACTGAGAAATGCGCCTCTCTCTTCCTTCTTCTCTCAACTGCAGCTATCTCCAAACTTGTGCACTTGTTGAGTGGAATGAGTGAGTGAGATAATGAGGCACTAGCTTCCTTTATTTTTACTGGCTGTCAGGTGCTGGAAAGGTGTCTCTTCACTGGCCAGGGCCGACTTGTCTTCTTATTGGTTAAAACTACTTTAATTAGGCCTATGAATGACTTCTTAATTTGCATAATACAATTAGGGTTTGACCAATCCGCAAAAGGGTATTTGGTCAATAGAAATACCTGACATGATTAATCCACAAAAGGGGATTGATATAATGAATAATGACTCAATAATAAATATAATACTCTTTGCAGTTACAATATTTCAATGCTCCCCCTTAACAAGAAGGGTATTCTACAAAATCATCAGGAGAGAGAGGGCAGCAACATCAACAACATCTGGAACATTAATTGACATATCTATAAATCATCAGAAGTTTTTTTCTCATCATCACTATCATTATCCTTAGCAAGGAGCTGGAATGACATCATCATCATCTGCATCAACATGGATTAGTACAACACTAATACATCATCATTTGCATCAACATGGATTAGTACAACACTAATACATCATCATCATCAATAACAACACAATGATGATACAACATCAACAACAACAACATCACATCACGAAGGTTGGATCATCATCAACATCAACACTAGGCTGGAAATATTCAACATGAAGCTGGCATCTCAACAACATCAGCATGAAGCTGGAAATATTCAACACAAAGATGGCATCTCAACAACATCAACACGAAGCTGGAAATATTCAACACAAATCTGGCATCTCAACAACATCAACACGAAGCTGGAAATCTTCAGCATGAGGCTGGCATCATAACAACATCAACACGAAGCTGAAAATATTCATCACAAGGCTGGCATCACAACAACATCAACATGAAGCTGGAAATCTTTAGCACGAGGCTGACATCAACATCTTGTGGTACTCTGACAAATCCAAAGGATCTACCTAGGAAACAAAAGATTCCCTAGGATATAAAATCCTAAAAAAGCTACCACTACTAACCAAAGCTAGCATATACATGCACAAGTACTCTGACAACCCATCCTTACGGATCTTCAAGATATGTCCAGGGATGATCAGTCCCCCAGGATATAAATTCCTAACTGAGCTACCCATTATTGGTCATGATACCATAGTACCATCAACACTACTCCCCCTTTCGAGGGAGGTCCTTTTAGACTATACCAAGCTGGTCTCGAATGTGCTCAAACTTTACATGAGACAGAGGCTTGGTCAACACATCTGCAACCTATTCATCTGTGCCAACATATTGGAGATTTATAGATCCTCTCTGCATCGTATCATGAATGAAGTGATACTGGATCTCTATGTGCTTTGAATCATCATGGAACACATCATTTTTATACAACTCTGGTTATCACATAGGATCACAGTGGCTTCCATCTCTAGATAAAATATATCTGTCAACAACATCTAAAGCCATATGGATTCACAACTGGTGGAACATGCTACAATATATTTTGGTTCTGCCGTGCTGGGAAAAATACTGGATTGCTTCCTAATCTGCCATGAAGTCATGATTGATCCCAAACTGAAACAACATCCTTAAGTGATCTTTCTATCAGAAACACTTCCATCTCAATATGAATTATCATATTCATACAATATGAAGTCATGATCTCTAGTATAACAGATAACAAAATCCAATGTACCCTTAAGGTATCTCATCACATGTTTTGCATCATCAAGGTGAACACGTCTAGGTTCTACTAGATACCGACTCAAGGAAAAAAATATATCTGGCCTTGCATTCGTAAGATACATCACTGAACCAATAATATGTCTGTATAGAGTAGCACCCACCAATTCTGATGAGGCGTATACCAGGAGGTTCAACTTCGTTTCCATGGGTGTGTACATGGATTTACATTCCAACATGTTAAACCTCTTCATTATTTCAACTACATACTTCCCTTGGTTAAGGAATATCTTCTCTGGACTCTGCCAAAATTCAAGACCTAAGAGGTAATGCATTAGGTATTTCATAAAACTCTGTAGTGAGCTTCTTATGGAATCTGTGATGAGATTTTCTTCATATTTTTCAAGAATACATCATCTACATATAGTAGCAACATCACTGGCTCATCATTCATAACCTTGAGGTAAAGGTTAGATTCAACTTTACTCTTGGTAAAGCCCAAGCTCGTTAGGAAACTGTCAATTATGCCATATCAAGCTCTAGGATATTTTCTTCAACCTCTACAAAGCCTTCTTCAACCTATAGACTTGAGTCTTTCTATCTTCAACTTCAAATCAATTTTTTACGTCACTTTGTACCAACCTGGTACACTTTCTCAGTTGCAAATCAATATGCACAATCATGTGCTAGTTCTGTGTGCTTTCTACAAAGCACTATTTGTCTTATTGTTTGAGAGTATGTCATCTCCTCTTTCTGCAACTGTTCCTTCTGGAACTGGGAATCTGCACCTACAGCTTCTCTGAAGCTGAGAATGGTTTCTGCATTCTCACTATGTCTGTTGAAATCTATGAGTAACTCCTCTATTCTATCACAACAACAACTTCATCTGAAACTGAGAGTGGCTCAATAACTGATAATGAATATAACTCTTCTTCTTTCATAGATGTAACTCTATCTTTTATTGTAGTCATGTCTCCATGACCCAACTAATGTAATGCACCAACTTCCACTCAATTTTAAATATGGGGATTTCTCCCCTTGCATCTCATACTATATATGAATCATGGTTGTTCTGGTTGTCTTCATGAATACTGAAACTATTTCTTCAATTACTGGAGTAAGTGTCTCACCATAGTCTTCTCCCTCTTGTTGGGAGAATCCTTTGGACATAGATCAGGCTTTGAATATCTACAACATGCTTGATCTGTTAGATCAATCTTGAAAGCCAATACTGACTTCTCTTCTAGTCTCATGGAAAAATTCATATCCTAGTATTTATGACTGGCTTCCTTCTCTTCCATTGAAACAAGGGAATCCTCCCAGGAGATTTCATATCTACTAGAAGTTTATGAAGCTACAATCTAATATTCTCATGGAATCTGTCTCACAGTCCTGTAATATGTCTCTTCATCTTATCCTTTCTAAGATCAATCTTACTCTTGATTTCTTCTGAGTCTACAAGGACTTCATCAGCTCTTACAGGGTATACTTGGTATTGAATACCAAGTATAAATATGAAAAGCTGAGTCAAACTTTAAATGAGTTCTTCTTCCTGTCAAGGTGGCTTCATTATCCTTTGACCAAGTCTTCTATGAGTTATGTTCTAATGTTTGGTCATCTTTGGAGCCTTCTGCTCCTTATAATCAATCTCCATATGAGATACTCTGGATCAAAAAATAGCTTCTTATTCATCTTCTTTGGTACGTGAGTGTATATGGTCATGTACATAGTATGCTTCATGTCTCATATAATCTGTTTCCTTCTGCAACCTTCACTATAGCTTCCTCGGGGTTATCACCTGTGACCTAAAACAAGGTCAACAAAACAACAAGAAAGAATAATACTCTTTTGATAATAGTAATAAAAAAATAGCACGAATAATCATCACAATAGCTCCTTTAGAGATATCACTTGTGACCTTACTGAAACAAAGATCAAAAGTAAGAAATAGAATACAAAATGAGATCAACACTCTTCTAGTGTTGTGATCAAACATTCCTCCATGGTAACCTAGAACCAACACAAGAAGTTTCTCCTAGAGGAGATGTTAGTTGTATCTAGTAAATGCTTACATTAAGCATTTATCTCAATATGTTCACATGCTACCAAGTATAATATTTTTCAAGTATTTCTACCTCAACTATAGTGTTTTCTTGTAAAGGGGTAGTTATCAACTTGTCATGTAGAACTTTGAATCTTATCAACTTAATTAATAAAACCCGGAACCTAGAGTCTTGTCCTCAAGAATGAGTGTGTTTCTTTTCTTCCAAGTTTCCTTCACTCAAGATGATATGTGCTTTCTTCAACCTGTCTTCTGTACTAAGAAAATATGTTATCTTGATAGAAGGATAGCTTAGAGAATAAACTCTATGGTCTCAAATTTAATCAATCTAATACCTTGACTTTAATTTTTGACCAAAGGTTAGTATGATGGTCATAGCTTCAACATGCAACCTAGATCAAAATAATGTCATAACAAATAAATGCATGAAATAATAATCAAACCCAGGTTGCATTATTCCTATGAATGTGTTGGATCTTAAGATCCTTCTGGATTTATGGAAAGAGATCCCTTCTCATGCAAATACCCTTTAAATATTAACAATTTAGATATATGTGAATACATACCTCTGATAGTATTTGCAGGTAGTGGCACCATATGGTAGAAACATTAATAATTACCAACTCTTAGAAAATTTAAGGGTGACTGCAACTGATACTTCAACTGATACTGCAACTGCAATTGGTACTGCAACTAATTCTAAAACTGCAACTGCAACTTAGGGTTTTATGAGGAAACCCTAATTTTTCAAATTTCAATTTTTTAAATTCTGATCCGGGGACTAGATGTGCCGGGCTGAGGCAAGTTTGCTGGAGCTATTAGATTTCAAAAATTTCAAGTTTTTCCCCTTGAAACTTGACCTGTAGAAATATGGACTAATACTTCTGGTATTGGTTCTGGTTTCCTAGTTTTCTGGTACTTCTGGTTTTTTGGTTTTCTGGTACTTCTTGTTTTCTGGTACCAGTCAAAACTAGTGTTTGAATTTCTCGAGTATTTGACCACTGAAAAGGTGCACTCAAGGTGCCAAAGAGTTCCCTAGGCTAGGGAACACTTTTCTAGATGGTTTTTAGGCTGATATTCCTCTTCAACAAAAATCCCTAATTTTCTTGTAAGACAACAATAACGTTTTTCTTTATCAAGTGAAATATGATCTCTTTAGCTTAGCTCTAATACCATGTTAAGTTTTGAGCTGCTATTAGGTTTATTTTCAATTTATTAGATAACCATAGCATATGTAGGATCATTGAGAGAAACACAATCAAAATATACACATCATTTATCATGGGAAACCCTCATGAGGGAGAACACCCAACAAAACTTCCTTAATATAGATAACCAATACAATAAACCAAAACACTAAAGAATATCCAACACTGAGAAATGCGCCTCTCTCTTCCTTCTTCTCCCAACTGCAACTATCTCCAAACTTGCGCACTTGTTGAGTGGAATGAGTGAGTGAGATAATGAGGCACTGAATTCCTTTATTTATACTAGCTGGCAGGTGCTGGAAATGTGTCTCTTCACTGGGTAGGGATGACTTGTCTTCTTAGTGGTTAAAACCACTTTAATTAGTCCCCGGGGCCGACTTCATAATTTGCATAATACAATTATGTTTTGACCAATCTAAAAAGGGGATTTGATCAATTACAATGCTCGACATGATCAATCCACAAAATGAGATTGACATAATGAATAATGACTCAATAATAAATATACTACTCTTTGCAATTATAATATTTCAACACATGCGAGAACCATCTTCTGGTTGCAAACAACTATCAACACACTGCTCTCCAATACTAGTGGGATGGTTGACAGTGTTTCTCCCCTGATTAAAACAAAGTTGTAACACATTAAATTTATTGATGATATCAAACATGACTATATTATATTAATAATAAAGGTTAATGTGGATTGATTTTTTTTTACCTTATCCTGCAAAGTGGTTCTTGGTAACTTCCCCAAGATTTTCCAGTGTTCAACTACACCTTTATAGCCGTACTTGTAACCAAGCTAGAGGTCTTCCTCCATGGTTTCAATACCGAACTCATCACCCTACATTGCATAAGAGTATGCATTTTTAATGTTATTGGTTGCAATTACCTAAAATTTTGAAAGCGATACAAATAAGATATTTGGGTACTTACAATTCGTGACTGCAACTTCAAGTAGCCGCCCTGGCCTAGATTGTGCTAGTCACATTTGGAAAACATTTATTTTGTTTCCTTTGAAGTTTCAGTCAACCTATCCTCAAAATTTTCAAGTATGTTAATATATAACACACTTTTATTTATATCTAAAAAAAATTGAAGGTATTGAATTAAAATTGTAATTTACCCTCTGGGACTAGAGGGTGTTTTTCCTTCATCTGTCAATTTCTTCTCTTTTTCATCCTCAATGAGGGCCTTCCACTCCCACTCTGGAATCATCAGAGGATGCTCATACCTATCATTTTGTTTCAAGTTCTTCCTATAATTTTCTCACGCATATTTTAAATATTGGCCAGATGTGGCGGTGGCCAAGGCCTTATTAAACATGTCTACACCAAAAAAGATTTCAAGATAATCCATCAATTCTTTTTTGAGGTTGGAATTATGGGAATTCCACCTCTCTCGTATGGTGGGCCCAAAAATTAGCAACGCCTTGTTCTCCAAGGACCTATCAAAATTGTTGTTCCCTACACACAAAAATATTGTACATGATTATTTAATTTTGAAAAAATAATTTAGATGATTTATATTTGTCTACATAAAGAACATGAAACAATTAAAATTTTAAAAGTTACCTGGGACTTTAAATTGCTTTAACTTTCACTCCTAGAGGAAACATTAGTGACTTGGAATACTACAGTTATCCCACTATCAGAATTTTTTCTGGTTTCATCCAACTGTTTGATGCGAAATTTACGACCATTGCACCACATAGCCTTGTGGTGTTTCAACTGCAATATGCCAGACATGTAAAAGATGCATTTCCAATTAATAATAAACAAATTTATGTAACTTGAAAATTATAATATGAAAAATCACACCTACAGTCACATTAATATAATATAAAATAACTGAATAAAATGGGTGAATTTGCTTGCCTTTCCATCTTTCAAACAATATGCTAAATCTATTTCCCTTTGCGTAACATCAAAATCTCCATTACAACGAGATTCTATAACCAATTCAGATAGTTTTTTCCATGATAACCTACCTCCATGATGTTGTTTACATCTATCAATCCATACCTTCATCCAATCAAGATTGTTTGCAATGCATAAATGTAGTGCATCCCAATATTGAGCAACTAACCGATCAAAAAATCACAATTCACCAATATTAAATATTAGTTATACCCATGGTGAATATTAATATATGACGAAAGAATAAATATTAAATGAGTATGATCATATACAAAAAAAAATGAAATTTTTTATATTTATTAAAAATATCCACAATTTAATTACCTCTCACTTTCTTAATTGTACCTTTCCCCAACCACTACTCCCTTTCAAATTTTTTGATGGATTTCACATCCCAAATGCAATCCACTGCATGCACAACTTGCACTGCTAATTTAGGAAGATACCGAATAATATACACCATGGATTCATATACCATATATCCCTCCACCATAGAACCCTCGGGACATGCTCTTTATCTAACCAAAGCCTTCAATGATTTCAAGTGCCTGTCCACCATCCACATTGATCTTGTGTGTATAGGTCCACAAATTTCAATCTCCTCAACTTGGTGTATGAGGTTGGTGCAAACCCCCCTGCCTCAGTAGGTTCTGCACGACCTCCTGGTCTAAGGATCGTTCTTTAATACCTTCAAGCTGGATCAACTCTTTTGATTCCCTACTGGAATCTCCAATCTTTGATCCATAGGTCCTTTGTGAAACTCCACCTGCACAAGCATGCAACAGGCATGAGATTTCACCTTCACACGGCCTTAGTATGATTGCGACCTTTTCCCAAAATGGAATTTCAGGTTTCGGGACTTCATGAGTCCTGATGTTGAGAACCTCTGCCTTCTCGATCCCCAATCTCTGAAATGTCGAAATAGCACTCAACGACGATTAGCCCCCTGGGCCATATCTTTGGTCCATATGACCTCCCCTCATATGACCATAGTACTCTTTAGGGTTCACCGACGTAAAGCGCTTGACTTCCTGTCTTCAAGACTCTTGAAAAGTTGATTTCTGAGA
>JASDQU010373417.1:33383-76199 GCA_032191745.1 Picea mariana | reverse complement strand
CTCCTTCCTGAACTATTGTTATTTATTTGGGGGTTGCTAATTTTGTTTTAAGAGTCGTAGGGGATTTTCTCTTACTCCCAGAGTCAATTTCTCTACTAAATAGTGTCCACACTTTATTCGTAGGGCATGTTTCACATTCTCGAGGTTGTTGGGTGTTTTCCTTTCACCACAAGTCATACATGGACCATACTTTGAAATTTGGCGTTGTTTGATCATTTATTATTTCCTCCAGAATTTTTTTCTTTTGTTGAATATCGAACTCGCCTTCTAGATGTTTTTTATATGTTGTGGGTTACCAAAATTTCCCTCCAAACATTTTTTTCTTTGTCATTGAAGATCAAATCCGACACTTGATATTTGTTAAACCATTGGTCACCTAATTCTGGTGGGTTATCTTATTCCTTTAACATTTGGTCGATTTCACTTGCAAACGACTCAACTTCCCCTCGATCTGACTAGGTTTCTTCATTTGGTCGATTTTACTGATGTTTAGTCGATTGAACTCTCATTTTGGTTGGTTAGAGTTTATTTAATCAACTCGACTTCTAGTTGGTTGACTGGAATCCCATTTTGGTCAACCAGACTTCATTTAGTTGACTTGACTTTTGGGTGATGGACTAGACTTTCATCTAGTCGATCCAACCGACAGAGGTCAACTGGTCTCCCCCTTAGTGGACCTGACCATTAGAGTAGTCAACTGGCCTTTCACTTATTCGACCTAAACAACAGATAATTTGACCGGTCTATTATTGTGTTGACACAATTTTTGGGTGGTCAATGAGTATGTTATTAGACTAAATCAACTATTGTCTTGTATCATGGAGTTTCTGTCAACTGGTGAGAGATAAGGTTATTTTTGTATTACAAAGGTTCTTGTGTTGGTGAGATGGATAAGATATAAGCCTCTCATTTATGGATCAGATGGTATCATAGCAGAAGTTCAAATGCACCTAGTGAGACCTATATAGTAAGTACCCATAGTGATTACAAAAGAAGTTGACAAGAGTTATTTCCATGGACAGAGTGAAGTAGAACACCAACAATGGTAGGGGAACATTATGGAGGAGATGATGATGAAGATCCTAGAGTCAGGTTGGAATGACTTGACTAGGGCATGGCCAAACTGACGTCAATGGTGTCACAATTATTGGCAATGTAATGTAGGGAAACACTATCCACAAAGATTTGTCATGGAGAACCCAAGAGAGAATAAAATAATCCATAGGAAGAGTGCAAGACTGAGCCAAATATTGGAGAATGGAGCTTTAGTAAGACACATGTATCATTCCATGTAGAGGTCAAGGTGGACATAAAGCCATATGATGGGGAATTGGATGCTATCAGGCTTAACCAAAGGCTATTGTAGATGGATGTATACTGCAGCGTGCATGGAGTTACTAGAAAAAAAAATATTACTTTTGCTCGGTTGAAGCCTGAAGGGCATGTTTTGGCATGGTGGAAGGGGTGGGAGAGTGATGCAGTAAGAATATCACTAGGAAATGAGCCACTGGTGACGGATTGGGAAGTGTTCAAGGACATGATAAAATCCCTATTTTACCCAATAGGATATTAGGAACACCAATAAATAGTATGCCATTACTTCAAGAAAATACAAGGACAATTAGTGTAGGAGTTCACGACAGAGTTCAAGAAGAGGGAAATTCAAATGGGAGTCTCTCTCAAAAGTCCAGACATGTTATTCAAGTATTTGGGGGAATTGTTACCTCATATTTGCATGCAATTAGTGTTGTTTATACCAAAGACGATTGATGAGGCTAGTGTTCAAGCATGGTAGCTTGATGGAGACAAGCGAAAGCAACCAACTAGCACGTAGAAACAAGCAGAACCACAAGAGCGACATAGAAAGAATAAAAACAAGAAGAAGTGGAATGAGAAGAAGATCATGGAAACAAAACAAGAAGAAACACCACATACACAGTTCTTATCCAGAAACACTATCAACAAAACACCTTCTTCCCAACAATGTAAAGGATGTGATCGAAAGGGACACATTGAGGAAAACTATTGGAAATTACACCCTGAGAAGTGCCCCAAATATTTCCAAAAGAAGAAAAAGAAAGAATTGGTATCAATGGATGTTGAGGAATGACCCAAAGGTGGATAGGACATCAAAATATGGAGGGAAGATTAATTGCAATAACCTTCAAAAAGAGGTGGAATTAGTTGGTTGTAGTCACAAGGAGGAGAACGAGATGACCTCACTCTTCTGCATTAAAATTCACATGAAGCAAAGCAAGGTGGATTGTTTGTTTGATCTTGGTTCATAATCCAACTTGATCTATACACAACTAGTTGAGAAGTTTAGAATAGAGACCCAATATCATCCTCATACATACCCCCTTGGTTGGGTAAGGAAATATGTGGAATTGAAAGTGAGCAAGCAGTGAAAATTTAAGTTTTCCATCAATCAAAACTTTGATGAAGTAGTTGAAGATGTGGTTCCTTTGAACATATGAGGAGTTATCTTGGGAAGTCCATATTTGTATGTGAGGGATGCCATTTTATGAAGGAGAGATAACTAGTACATGATATTCAAGGATGGAAAAGTGTATGCCATAAATGCACATAAGGAAAATATAATCTCTCTATGATCAACGCTCATCAGTCCAGAAGAATCATGGGCAATACAAAGAAGTTTTTCTTGCTATTATTGAGAGAAGGAAAGCAAGAAGGAGAAGGAATTGAGTTGGAGATGAAGGAATCCTTGGATGGATGTAGTGGTGAACAACGTCAACAACTGATTGAAGCCTATAGGTAAGTGTTTCAAGAGCCTCGAGGACTACCACCCAAGCGAGAGGTTGAACACGAGATTTAGTTGTTGTCATAGTCACCACTTACTAATATTGGATTGTATAGACAATTTGTCATTGAAGTAAAGGAGTATCTGCAGAAGTTGTTGGAGTAGGGAGTCATCATACCCAGTACGTCACCATGTGGTTGTCCCATCATCATGGTGCCAAAGAAAGATGGAAGTTGGAGAATGTCCATTGACTACCATGCCATAAATAACATCACCATCAAGAACATATATCCTTTCCAAGGATTCATGGCTTGTTGGATCAACCGCAACAAGCCAAATTCTTCACTAAGTTGGACCTCAAATAAGGTTACCACCGAGTGAGGATCAAAGTAAAAGACATGTGGAACACAACGTTCAAAACAAGGAAAGGTTTGTATGAGTGGTTAGTAATGCCTTTTGGATTATGCAATGCACCTACAACATTTATGAGACTAATGAATGATGTGCTATACCCATTCATTTACTCTTCTGTAATAGTATATTTGGATGACATACTGATCTTTATCAATACTTGGAAAGATAACTTCTCACATGTGACGTAGGTACTAGAGACCTTGAGGAAGAGTAAATTGATTTCCAACTTGTAGAAATGTGAGTTTGGAAAGGATTCCTTGACATATCTTGGACACGTGATTGGAGGAGGAGAGCTGAGGGTAGATCCAGAGAAGATTGTAGCCATCACCCAATGGCCTATTCCCACCAATGTGACAGAGGTCAGTAGTTTCATGGGAGAAACTTGGTATTTGAGGAAACTCATTGTAAACTTCTTTGTTGTAGCAGTGCCATTGAATGCCTTGACTGCCAAAGGAAAGAGCTTTCATTGGGGTAAGACACAAAAAAGAGCATTTGAAGACTTGAAGAAGAAAATTATCGATGCTCCAATCTTAGCGATACTAAATTTCAGTGACCATTTGAGCTAGAGACGTATGTTAGTGGGTATGAATTAGGAGCAATAATCATGCAAGGAGGAAGACATGTGTGCTTCCATTCAGATTTTTTTCATGAAGAATTACTTGAATACCCCACGTATGATAAGGAGATCTTTTTAATTGTATAATAAATGAAGAAGTGGAAGCATTACCTCTTGGGAAAATATACCATTATACACACAGATCATCAACCCCTTCAATATCTACAGATTCATAGCAAGATGCAACATGTGAGGCATTACAAGTGGTTAGGTTTCTTGCAACAATTTAATTTACTAATCAAGTACAATAAAGGAGCCACGAATAGGCTACACAACATGCTCTCTTGGCCACCATTGAATAAGATTGCAGCATTTGGAATGATGATGCAGCTGGAGTCATTCACTCATGAAATTTTGAGTGAAGACTATGAGGGATATAAATATTTTATAGAAGTCTACAAGCAACTAATAGAGAGGTAGATAACTATCATGGAAGGAAATTAATACCACCTCCAATATGGGATTCTATACAAGTTGGAAAAACTATGCATACCCTAGGATAGAAGAGTTCAATTGATGAGAGAATCACACACTTCTAGAGTTGATTGGAATTTTGGCCTAACAAAGACAATGGAGAATTTGCAGTAGTATGTGTATTGGTCAAATATGTAGGAGCAGGTGGAAAATTTTGTTAGAGGCTGCATTTTTTGCAGCACTAGAAATCCAAGCGACTGGAAACTTGGTTTGTACATTCCATTGCCAGTGCCAAAAATGCCTTGGGAGAGTATCTATGTGGATTTTATTGTAGGTTTTCCTATGACTCATAGAGTTGGTGACTACTCGTTCTTCGTGGTAGACCACTTCATTAAAATGTGTGTGTTCATTCCCTATGAGAAGAGAATGTTTGGATGAGAGGCAACTGAAATATTCTTCATTCATGTTTGGGTACATTTCCGATTGCCAACCTCCATTATATTTGACTGAAATAGTAGGATCTTGGGAATATTTTCGACAATGCTTTGGGAGAGAATGGATACCAAGTTGAAGTATTCCACTACATTCCATGCTCAAATTAATGGAAAAACTAAGGATGAAAACAAGCTATTGATGCAATTGTTGAGAGGCTACAACAAAAAACATCCAAATACTTGGGACAAGAAGCTAGTCTACATTCAAAACTCCTACAACATAGCACTTCATTCTTCCACCAATAAGTCTCATTTCAAGACTTGTTATGGCTATTTACCTCCTTCACCATTTGACATCATGTACAGACAATATAAGGAAGAATTAGGGTCACAAGGAGATGAATAGAAGGCAAGCACATTTTTGGACAATATCAGACAGATACATCTAAGGGTTCAGGAGCATCTTGAGAAGAGCCATTGGTTGTACAAAGCTGAGAATGACCAACACAAGGAGGATCACAAATTTCGTGTTGGAGACAAGGTGTGGATCTATCTCTGTAAGGAATGATTGCAAGGAGTAAAAAATAAACTCAAGCCCCTTATGTAACACCTCGGATTTCGAACCCCCATTTTAAATAATATATTGTTACAATGCTGAGGGGCCAGGTTTCCCAAACAATTATTAAAAGGCCATTGTGCCCAAGACATGTAATGTTTTTTATCATTATTAATAATAAATACATGGTTGACTGCTAGACGGACAAGGACTAGAGTTATAGGGGGCTATGATTCCACAAGAGAGGAGGCTTGAGGGGCTAAGTGTTTATTCCTATGTTAATTACCCTTTTTTCNATGTATGTTCATTCATTTCCCTCACGCACTTCCATGCACTCACTCACCCATTCATTGATCCTTCCTCATTCGCGTCTTGGCTTGGGAAAGGGAACCAGACTGCTGAAGATTAGCCACGGGATCATTGGCTGTAATGGTCATTGGGGAAACCCAGCCATGATATGGGGCCTACATGTCTGAGATGCATTGTCATGTGCCATGTTTTTCTCACAACTGCAAGTCCTGAGAGTTCCAACATTGAGATTCTGGACCAGTTGTGGTGGAGGCCCTAGAAAAAGGAGAAGGACTACCTGAGGGACTGCGTGGCAGAGAAGGGTGGAGGTCCATTCTCTTGGGTGGTACAGGTTGGGTAGAAGAGAGTTGGGTACTTGGATTGTTGTGGGTGTTGGGAAACCTATGAGAGCTTGAGAGCTGACTAGTTTGGGAACCCAAGTACACTCTGGAACTGTCCTTGTGGATTCATAGCCCTGGCTTGGGGGTGACACTGCTGTTGAGATTTAGATCAGTGGTGTCTACGGTTGGGTGGAACGTCCTTGGTCTACAACCAGTTGGTGTTGCCTTTTTATAAATATAAGTGCTCTCTATTGTGATATTATTATCTGTGTATGAATGTATTTCGTTGTGTATTTTAATTATCATTTAATTAAATCTTAGATTATGCATGCTTACTGGATATTGTTGTGCATGTCATTAAAGTCTTTTCTTTTATGCATCCTGAAATTTTAAAAATGTATCGGTAAGATAAAGAAGTCCAAGGGTGCACTTGAAGGTAGCATACCCTGGCCTCTGGGTGGCTGGGGATGTTACAGATTGGTATCATATATTTTGGTTGAAACACCGGGCCGATATGGATCAGGTCTGTTGGTCAGGGTCTCGGGGTCGAGATGAAATTCTGACCGTGAAGTTGAAAATCTGAGGAGGAATGGCATTGCAGAATCTACACAGGAGATAGAGCGTCAGAGACCCGTCATAAGGGGTTCGAAGGATCATGACCGTCCCTCTTCAAATTTGGGAGCGATTGCCACTGTAGGATCAGGAGAGATCTGTGATCATTAGATCGGAGGACAGGTGAATAAGGGTCTTCCGATGAAAAGGAAGAATGGGATAAGGTCACAACCATCAGATCCCATTATAGAGTTAGAACAATGGACAAGAGGCATTGCAAGGAACCAAAGTGCCTGAGAAATAATTTACCAAGGTGGTCCCGCAATCCAAACTAGGGTTTCACCAAGGGGTTACGTGTCAGCATCAGGAGAATTGCGGGGCAAAAGGCGGGTTACTCCAAATCATTGATGCATTCCCCCATAGATTGAAAGGCATGCAATGATGTGACTTTCTAGTGCTCGAACATCGAAACTCCATATAGCCGAAGTAGATCTTGATCATCGATCATGAAGAGGTACGTGTCATCAAATCAGTAACTCCAGAGAAATTTGTTCGAGAGGCTTTCAATTGAGATTTGAAACTCCCGAAGTCCAGAGAGCCGGAGAGCCAAAGTAAATCTCAAGTGTCGGATCATCCGAGGTGAATCTAGGTTGTTTGATCCAGAAGAGATGTGTCGTAAATCTGTGGATTTAGGGTGAAGGCCTAAAGTAAGCCTCAACTGTCTGATTCAAGGGGACATGTGATAGAATCTCGTGTACTTCCAGGAGGTTTGAAATTTGACATTTTTGAAACCCGAATATCCGAAAGTATCTCAACCATTGAGCTACCGAGAGACATGTGTCACCAGATCCAGGGCTTCGGATAAAATCCATTGGGGCCAGATAAGTTTTGAAATTTGATATTTTTGAAGTCCGAAGACCCAAAGTGAGTCTCAACTGTTAGATTAAGGAGGACACGTGGTGTAGATTCATGGATTCCTGGTGAAGAGTCAAAATGAAACTTAGTCATCCAATCCAGGAGGACACGTGGCGAAAGACTGGCCACTTTGGGAATTCAAAGTTCAGGAGAATTGGAAGTGTGCTAGTATGGAAACTTCGGAAGTCCCGAACCCTGAAGAGAGGAAGTGATGGGGTGTGATGATGTCACCTAGTGGTGATGTGGATCTTGGAATTCTCAAAGTGATGTGGCTTGTTGAATACACCTGGGATGACATGGAAACATGGGATGTGTGCCACGTGTCAATAATTTTTGAGCATATGGAGTATTGAAATGTCAGTTAGAACATGACATGTGTCACCCACCTGATTGGGCCACAAGTCCGCTTCCAGTATCTCGCCACGTGGTGAAAGATCATGTAGTCTGAAGACTGGGCACTCCAGTGGGGAATGATGTGACATGTTGCGTTGGGTCGAAAAATCCTGAAGGCTCGAAGGTTAGAGTACATATCGACCGTTGATTTCCAGAAGACACACGCCGAAGGATCTTCTACTTCGGGTGAAAGAACTCTGGGAGAAAGTGCAAGAGGAAAGTTTGAAACTTTCGAAGCCCGAAGAGCTGAAGCAATTCACAACCGTTGATCTGTGGGAGGACACCCATTAGAAAGTCATGAACTCTGGGTAAAAGCATTCCGAGAGGAGACAAGCGAGGAAAGTTGAGACTTTCGAAGAACGGAGTCCCGAAGTGGATCTCGATCGTTGATTGTGAATGAGGATGAGGATCGTTGATCCAATCATGGCTGAAAGTTTTGAAGTCCTGAAGCTCTGGACAAGCGCTTTTCAACTAAGCACAGGGTCGTGGCCATGGTCATATGCATATTGAGAGCTGAGGGAAGGAGGGCTAAGGGCTGAATTGTGGGTCTTCAAGACAGAAAAATGATAAGGAAGGATTTAGCCACGGTTTCTAGTCGTGGTCACCTAGGAAGGTGGTTTGAAGGAAGCTCCTGTGCAGGATGAAATTTTGTGTCAGCCAAGGATATCAGGACACTATTATTTTCGGAGAATGGGGATATGATCTCCATGAAAAAAAAATTAGAAAGAGACTTGTAGCATGGTTTGGCAATTTTGTTTATCGTATTCATAATTATAACAAAATGGTCGCTTGCACATTTTGAAGAATTAAGGGGTTTACACACCTCAACTCAGGATGCATAGTGAGGAAATGGAAGAAGGTGATGGAGCCTCCAGTCATGATAAGGAGGCCGAAGTCCAGAATACCAGAATTGGTAATGTAGAGATAGATTCCAATGGATGCAAGGGAAAAGGAGAGCAGGAAACGTTAATAGAAACGGTAAGAAGACTAAAGATGGAAATGCAGAGCTACAAAGAAAACAACGAGACACTGATGAAAGAGAAAATCTAGATAAATGCTCGAGTGTTGTAGAGCTTAAATTAGTTGCAGAGACAAATGAAGAAGGGATCAAACTAAATACAAGAGGAATAAGGAAGGTGCCAAGAAAGAAGGGCCAATCGTGGAAGAGTTGGTTATTCCAGAAGTGCTATTAGAGCTCATGGACACCACTCACCTCCTTACTCAGAAAGAAATTTTTATGCATCGAATGATCCCGTAAGCAGTCCATAGGTGTCTCCTGTCAAACACCAAAGAAGGAAACAAGAGGTAGATAATTTGCAAGGAGAGTTGAGGAAGCTCAAGCCACCTTCCTTTGAGGGTGAAATAGAAAGGGAAGATGATTCTGAAGCATGGTTTCTTGGGCTCAAGAGATATTTTTAGTTGCATAACTATTCGTCCAACTTGGAAGAAAAGATTGCCACCTACCATTTACACAAGAAAGATGCAATGTTGTGGGACCAACTAAAGTAAGTGGAACATGTTAATCAAAGTAGGATCACTTGGAAGAAGTTCAAGAAGTACTTCCAGAAGGAGTACCTCTCGGATCATTTCTATGACATGAAAATGCAGGAGTTCTTTGAACTCAGGTTGGGAAGCATGACGATAGTAGAATATGAGAAGAAGCTCTTGGGATTGTTAAAGTATGTCAAGTTCATTGGTGATGAGAAAGTGAAAATACAAAGATTTCTAGGTGGACTGCGAACCTTTTATAAGGAAAAGATCAAGTATGATATACCCAAGACCTTAACGGAGGCCATAAGGAATGCTAAATACATGTATGAGCAAGGCCAGGGAAGAGAATCTCTACAGAAATCTTGGAAGGAAAAGAAAAATGTGAAGTCTAATCAGAGGAGGAAAGGATTCAAACCTTCCTTCAATATGAATGAGCCTAATAGAAATCATCAAGATCAATATGCTAAGGGAGATTTCAAGAAGGAAGATTCCTTGGGAAAAAGGGGAAGACCACCAATCCAATGTTGGGAATGCAAGGAAGATCACCTGTACAAGGATTGCCCATACAGAAAGGACAGAGTGAATACTGTGCACAACATCCAAGAGGCTACAATAGTCGAAGATATGGGAAGAATCTATGTAGCTTTAAATGATCGACAAGATGAGTACCAGTCCAATATGATCGAGGGGGAAGGTAAGATCATAAATCAACCTGTTGCTATTTTGATTGATTTAGGATAAAGTCATTGTTACATTGATCCTAAGATAGTGGATAGATTACATTTGGAGAAAATCAAGTTTGGTTTAGTTAGCCACTGGAACCAAAAGAAGAATCCATGACATGGTCAAAAGTTGTTCCATAAGTATTAATGGCCTAAATACTAGTATTGATCTAAATATCATACCATTGGGGTCTTATGATATTCTGATTGGAATGGTTTGGTTGGACAAGCATCATGTTGTCCTATATTTTCATAACAAGACATTTACATGTCTTGATGGAAATGGAAAACAGAGCATTGTGAGAGGAGTTCAAAGACCCATCTCTATAAGGGATATTTCATCCTTACAACTAAAAAGATGTTTTAGGAAAGGATGTCAATTGTATGCAACTCATGTGGAAGAGCTAGATAATACAAAAGGGCCAAGCCTCGAAGATTTCTTGATACTACAGGAATTTGAAGATGTATTCCAAGAAATACATGGATTGCCACCAAGAAGGGAGATAGATTTATCAAATGATTTAGTGCCAAGAGTTGCCCCTGTGTCAAAAACACCTTACAGAATGAGCATGCCAGAGTTAAAAGAATTACAAATGCAATTTGAGGAATTGTTGAAGAAAGGGTACATACGTCCAAGTGTTTCAACTTGGGGAGCACCAACACTTTTTGTCAAAAAGAAGGATGGAACCTTGAGGCTGTGTATTGACTTCCGACAGCTAAACAAGTACACTATAAAGAAAAAGTATCCTCTACCCTGAATTGATGACCTCTTTGATCAACTAAGAGGAGAAAAGATATTCTCAAAGATTGACCTGAGGGTAGGATACCATCAGGTAAGAATCAAGGAAGAAGACGTTCATAAGATAGCCTTTAGGACCAGGTATGGGCATTATGAATTTGTAGTGGTGCCATTTAGACTGACCAATGCACCAGTTGTCTTCATGTGCTTAATGAATGAAATATTCAGAAATTATTTGGATAGGTTTTTCATAGTATTCCTGGATGACATACTTATCTATTCTAAGTCTGAAGAGGAGCATGAACATCACTTAATACTGGTATTGCAAGTATTGAGAGAACATCACTTGTATGCCAAGTTGAGTAAGTGTTATTTTTATCAAAAGAAGATCCATTACTTGGGACACATTAATTCAAAGAAGGGCATAACATTATATCCAGAGAAGATCGAAGCCATTAGAGGATGGCCAACACCCACTAATGTGCCAGACATCAAATATTTTATGGGATTAGCTGGCTACTACAAAAGGTTCATAGTAGGGTTCTCTAAGATTTCTCATCCCATCACTTCTTTGCAAAAGAAATGAACTAAATTTGAATGGAAACTCAAGTGGGAAATTTTTTTAATCTGTTAAAGTAATTACTTACTAATGCACCTGTGTTAAAGATTGTCGACCCAAATGAAACTTTTTTGGTATGTATAGACACATGTAAGGAAGGACTTGGGGGAGTCCTCACACAAAATGGACATGTCATTGGATATGAGTCCATAAATCTTAAGGAACATGAGAGGAACTATGCCACAGATGACTTGGAACTTGTTGCCATTGTTCACGGCTTGATGATGTGGAGACATTATCTCATGGGGGAGAAATTTGAATTAAGGACAGACCACATTGGCCTGAAGTATCTTTTTGAACAACCAACCTTGAATGCCAGGCAAACAAGATGGATGGAATTTTTAAGTGAATATGACTTTGATATCAAGCATATCAAGGGAAAGGAGAATAAAGTTGTCGATGCACTTAGTAAAATAGTGCATACTATGCATGCTACTGCTGTTAGTATGCATCAATCAAACTTAAAGAGCAGAATTTTAGATGGTCTTGTTACAAACCAGCATTACCTATAGGTAAAGGAAAAATTACAGCAAGGAAATGTACAGCAGAAAATAAAGGAGTATGAGATAAAGGAAGACAGATTACTCATGCATAAAAATAGAATCTATGTTCCTAGCTCCAGAGAACTGAGGAATTTGGTACTGAAGGAAATGCATGATGTTCCTTGTGTTGGACATCTCGGTTACCAGAAAACAATTACAGCAGTAAGAAGCCAGTTCTTTTGGCCAGGAATGAAGAAGGATGTTCTTGATTACATCACTCGATGGATGGAATGTCAGAAGGTAAAGGCTGAGCATAGGCACCCAGCGGGTTTGCTGCAACCATTTCCAATCCTAGAGAAGAAATGGGAAGTGATCACCATGGATTTCATCACAGGATTACCCAGAACAATAAGCAACATGATTCAATGATGGTGGTGGTTGACAAATTAACAAAGGCTGCTCACTTTGTGCCTGTGAAGACAATGCGTACAACGAATAATATTGCATAAATTTTTATGAAGGAAATTGTTAGGTTGCATGGGATACCTAGGACAATCATCTTGGACAGAGATACAAAGTTTACCTCCAATTTCTGGAGGGGATTGTTTAAAGTATTAGGCACAAATCTAAACTTTAGCACAACATATCATCCCCAAACAGATGGGAAAATTGAGAGTCTCAATCGAATAATTGAATATATGTTGAGAATGTATGTGATGGATAAGCCATCTAAGTGGGAAAATTACTTACACTTGGTTGAGTTTGCATATAATAATGGGTATCAAGCTTCATTGAGAATGAGCCCATTTGAAGCCTTGTATGGTAGGAAATGTGATACTCCACTAAGCTAGGACAATCCAGCAGATAGAGTGGTACTTGGGCTGGAGTTGCTCAAGGACATGTGTTAGCACTAGAAGTCACCCTTAGATTGCATAAAAGGTAATCCCAATACCCATCAGTTTATACAGTGAATGTAAATAAGTTTTAGGTGATCAAATGGAGAGGACTCAATGATAATAACATTCTAACTCAGAAATCTGGACTAGCATGCATAAGCAATTGAGGTCTGGAATCAAATTCAGTCAATAAGTTGGAGTAAGGGTGAATATAGGGAAGAATTTGGTGAGGAGAGTGTAGAGGTCTGTTATGGACATCAGGTCTTCTAGCAGCCTAAGGAGGAAAAACTTAAACGCAAGATCCTCTTGAATTCAAATCTCAAAGAAACTGAAAGAAATTATAACATCACTATAATCAAACATTCATCATATTAAAGTCACAACAATCCATTTGAATCATTCAATCATTGATCCAAGTGGATATCAGTGGCCACCCATCTTTTCCAGTTGGCTCAAAACAGTTTTTTGACAATTTTGGCAATTTACTATTTTTAGCAGTTTAAACTTCTGGGGCCATTTTGAGAGCCTAAATGGAGGTTTTTCAGGATTGATATTCTAAATGATTGTCTAGGGCATAATTGAGCCCCCCCAAAATGAATCTCCTCGACGATACCTTTCCAACGAGCTAGCATACGCCTAAAACGAAGATTGTATGCAAAAGTTACGACTCAGGGAAGTTGATGTACTAACTTACCCAAACAGGGCCCACGTGATTTTTGGCGCTTCATCTCCTAGGGTTAGGTTTTTGGATTTCTAGGGTTTTTAGCATTCCTGTTTATTGTAAAAAAGGCCTTTAGAGCCTCATTTTAATCATCTTCTTGCGAATGAGCGCAGTCGTCACATTTCTTCTCATAGATAAGCCACCACCATTCCAACAAGTTTGTTTCTGCTGCATTTTACAGTTTCAGCTTATTTCCTTACTGAATAGAAAACCAGTTTTACTGTATATCTGTTATTTTTTGTTAAGAACCTGTTAATAATCTGTAGTCATTTCATTCTTCTCATAAAATTTGTTTCAGTGGTATCAGAGAGGTCTGCTCCTTATCATCTTAATGTATGTCCCCAATGAGGTTGGAGTACAAAGAGTTGGGTTTCGAGCTTGTTTCTCTTGAGGACAAAAGGTCTCACACACCAAAGTGACCTTTCATGGAAGGAGAAAAGAAATATGATGGGACAGGAGATCCTTTCAAACTGTTGATTGAGGAATCCCTTGCACAACAAAGGAACGAGATGATGAATAGTTTCGTGCAAATCCTTCGGTGGCTACCAACAGGTGACACATCTTCTTCGAGCGGAGGCACCACCCCCTTCAAGGTACAAATAAACTCCGATATTCCTATATTTGAAGGTCAGATAGATGCAAATGTTGTAGACAAGTGGTTGAATCTACTATAAGGGTATTTTTCTGTCCATAGCTTTGCGAATAGAGAAAAGATTACTTTTGCGCTCCTCAAAGTCATTCCCCATGTCAAAGATTGGTGGGAAACTTTTTGTGAGAAAAAGGAAACAGAGGAACCCTCATTATTTATAGTCACGATCACCTGGGATTCCTTCAGGGATGTTATTAAGGAACAATACTACCCTGTCAGAAGTTATGATGACTTGTATACCAAATGGACCACACTGCGGCAAGAAAGAGACCAAGCAGTGCTGGATTTCATGAATATCTTTCATACCTTGTGCACCAAGCTGGGTATCAAAGATTCAGAGCAATGTATGGTGCTCAAGTATCACGACGCTATGCATAGATACATCCAGACTTAAATGTAATTTTTGGACGTCTCATCCTTGGGTGCGGCCTACCAATATGCCATCAAAATCGAGCACAAGCTCAAACAAAAGACGCGGCAATTTGGACCTGGGAACCCCTCACAACAAAAGCCAGGAACCAACCCACAGAACAAAGGCCAGAGAAAATATGGATAGTATCAGGACAACCAGTCCAAGCTACAAGCAAAGAAGGACACCGAAAATACAAAGAAAGATGCCGAGAAGTGGTGCGACTTCCATAAGAGCCCTTGGCATAACACTACTGACTACCACTCAAAGCAGTTGCTGGTGGTCGAAGTGAAAACCTCTTAATCAGATGCGGGTTCAGACTCTGAGCCAAAACTAGAAAGGGGAAGATAGATCATTGACGCGGAACCCAGTGCCACCGTTGCTACCACCAAGCTCTGGCTTGGTGAACCAGATGAGCTAGAAGAAGGAGAACGCCTCTTCCATTCACAGATGTGGGTAAAAGTCACCCTGTTGCACTTCATCGTGGATAGCGATAGCCATAAGAACCTCATCTCAGTAGAGGTCGTCAAGTGGTTGGCCCTGCCGACAACACCGCACCCACAACCCTAAACCATTGGATGGCTCTACCAAGGAAGCAATCTCTGCGTCAGCCAATAGTGTCGACTGTCGTATGGAATCAAGCCCTTCAAAGACAAGGTATTGTGTGATGTTTCTCCTCTCAAAGTTTGTGATGTTCTTTTGGGCCAACCTTATTTATGGAAATGTCATGTTGTATATGAGTCTAGGCCTCGTAGTGTTATTATTACTTTGAACAGGAAATTGTATAGGATACATGAGGCAATCCCACCTAGTGCTATTTCCTTGATATTTTCTAAGCAATGCAGGAAGGTCATCTCTCAGACAAGGAAGTTTGTCTTCATCTTGATTCGCTCTCAAAATAAGCGAAAGATCACAACCACATCCAAGGTCTCTGTGGATGACCTCTCCACACAACAGAAGCAAGTAGATAAGGTAGTGGAAGAATACTAAGATATCTTCTCCTCACCTACCGGGGTACCTCTACACTGCCAGGTCAAGCACCCCATCGATCTGACCCCCAATGCACCGCTACCCAATGGGCCAGTCTATCGTCGCTCTCTGTTAGAGAATGAGGAAATCAAGAGATAGATCCAAGAACTGCTCCACAAGGGGCACATATTTCTTATCTCATCACCTTTTGGGAGCCCAATCATGTTGGTACAAAAGGATGGAGGATTGATCCAGGTGGATATCGGTGACCACCCACCTTTCCCAACTGCCTCAAAACAATTTTCTGAGAATTTTGGCAATTTACTATTTTTAGCAGTTTTAACTTCTAGGGCCATTTTGAGGGCCTAAATGAAGGTTTTTTGGAATAGATCTTCTCAATGATATCAAAAGTCATATTTGATCCCCCAAAATTAATCTCCTCGACGATACCTTTCCAACTGGCTATCATACGCCTAAAACAGAGATCGTATGAAAAAGTTACGACTTGGGAAAGTTGATGTACTAACTTACCCAAACAGGGTCCACATGACTTTTGGCGCTTCATCTCCTAGGGTTAGGTTTTAGGATGTCTAGGGTTTTTGTCGTTCCTTTTTATTGTAAAAAAGGCCTTCAGAGCCTCATTTTAATCATCTTCTTGCGAATGAGCACAACCGTCACATCTCTTCTTAGAGATAAGCTGCCACCATTCCAGCAAGCTTATTTCCGCTTCATTTTACAGTTTCAGTTTATTTCCTTATTGAATAGAAAACCAATTTTACTGTATCTCTGTTATTTTTTGTTAAGCACCTGCTAATAATTTGTAGTCATTTCGTTCTGCTCATAAAATCTGGATCAATCATGAACTCTCTCAATATCAAAGGCAAATAAGATGGAGAAAGAAAATTGACTTAGATTAACCAAGATGTCTAAAGAACAAATAGATAACCAGAGAACTAGTGTTCTTCATAAAAATATTACAATAGTAGGGAGCCTAGCTCAACCATTCGACCTTATCAAAATATCAAAACTGTCTAAAAATACCCATAAATGCTACAACCATGAGGACTGTGATCGGACAATTGCCTTCAAAGCCTTCAGTCGATGCCTACTCTGTCAGACTATGCAGGCCTTCTCATGTTAGATGCGAGCCAGGCGTAGTTATGTGCTTTACAGGAAAATCTGTCCATAATGGAAGCTTCAGATTGACAGTCTGCCTTTATGACCACTCTCTGTATGTTTTCCATTTATGGGGTGAGACGAGGTCTCAACTACCACCCCCATCTTCAATAACTACCTTCATCGAGATTAGGATGAGGCATGACACCCATGAATGCTTCAGATGGTGCCCATGACTTATGATAGTCAATCTCGATGCCTCAAGGATGAGTAGATCTTCTTACGTGACCAATATGAGTGTTGCAGGTGGCCAGCTGATAGCGTATGTGCTTTAGACAATTCTGTAGCACCATAGCGATACAAAATGTCTGTGTGATGATGTGGCGAGAGAAAAATGCGTTGAGGCGGGGTGATGTGGAGGACAGGTTTGAGGGTGCTTGAGATGTTCAGACCTCAACGTCTTCATTCTTCTTGTGGAAATCATGGGCAGAATGCTACATGATTTACACCATAATGTTCCTGAGGGTAAATCTCAGACACTGCTTGATTCATATGAAGCAGGTGGCAAATTCATGTGTTAACATATAGGCTCCATGGGAGATAGAGACCTCCCTGTGAGTAAGAACCCCTTTTGCAGTTTTAGTGCCTTAATTTTGGGTTGTGGAGTCACTTATAAAAATCAAAAACAAAAGAAAAATGATATTTACAATGACATGGAAAACCACTCATGGCTTAAGTAAAAAACTTCTTCAAAAAATGCCAATTTACAGGGCTACCAAAAACTTCATCATCCTCCAAATCCTGCAACTGGTAAGTGTTATTTGAAAAAACATCAGAAATTTTGAAGGGGTCGATCCACAAGGCCTCAAATTTACCGTGCTTGCCTTTATCTTGCTTAGGTGCATCCCACTTGAGTACTAGATCTCCCAGCTGGAAATCCTCTTTGTTCACCTTCTTGTCAAAGGCCCGCTTGATCTTTTGTTGATGATCATATGCTTTGTCCAGTAGTTGCTCCCTTGTCTTCTGCACTTCTACTAGGTGTTGTATTATTCTAATCATACCATCAGGTTCCCCTTAGTAGTCTTGGAAGAATTTTTCCACAGGAAGACAAGCTGAGAAGGGAAAATGGCCTTAATTCCATACACAATCGGGAAAGGAGAGACACCAAGGGCTCTATTATTTGTCACTATGTCAACCCATAAAGAAAATTTAAGCTTTGAGTCACATGCCTTCTTGTTGTCCTCTAATAGTATTTTGATGATCTTAACAAGGCTCTTGTTAGAGGACTCTGCCAATCCATTCCCTTGGGGATAGTAAGGAGTAGAGTGAATCAATGTGATTCCAAACTGTTCACAAAACTTAATCAATGGTTCAGCCTTGAAAGATGCACCATTATCAATGATGATTCTGTTTGGACAACCAAATCTTTCCATAATCTCCTTGAGAAAATTAATGATTACTTTGTGGGAAGCATTTCTTGTGGGGATGGCCTCTATCCACTTAGTAAATTAGTTTGTGTTAGTCAAGATCCACTTATTCTAACCACTTGAAGAGGGATGAATTTCCCCAATAAAATCTAGGCCCCACTGCTGAAAGGGTCCTGAAGCTACCACATGCTTTAATGACAAAGACTTGAGTTGTTTCTTTCCAGAGAATTTCTGACACTTGACACAAGACCTGGTATTTGCACAGACATCAGTGAAGAGACTAGGCCAAAAATACCTAGCCCTGAGAATCTTGTAGGTTGTGGTTCTCCAGAAGTGATGCCTCCCACATAAACTGTCATGAAAATCATACATAATCGTATGGGCTTCCTGTGGGTCTAGACATATCAAAAGAACTCCTAAAGGGTATTTCCAATATAAAAGTTGATCAATCAAACAATATTTAATTGATTTGAGCTTCAAAGCTCTTACCTTTCTCTTTCCCATGCCATCAGGAGGCTGTAACTTCTGTAGGAAAAATACAATGTCTTTGTACCAAGTGCATCCTGCCAACGAGGGTGTGACTTTAGGATCTTCATCAAAGAACTCATCTTGTTGATTCTTTGAACAATTGTTGATGAAATTAACCCACAAGGCTTTATAATTAGATTCATCCAAAAACCTAGCTAAACCTTGACCTTTAACCAATTTGGTAGGCTTTATTTCAAGATCAAATTTAAGGATTTTGGCAATCCACTTGCTCCTTCTTTCGTCTATGTAAGGCTGAAAGAGGATATCCTTCACAGAGGCTGAAGGGACATATGCAATGACCTTTGAATGTAGCACATAAAATATGGAATCTTTGAGATCTTTAACCAAAGCATAGGCATGCTTTTCCATGATGTCATACTTTATTTCAGCATCTCTCAGTGCCCTATTGAAAAAGGAAACAGGTTTCTCTAACCCTTCGACATTTTTCTACAATAAAACAGTTGCTACTATGTTAAATGAAGAAAAATAGAAAATCTGAAACTCCTTGGAGTAGTTAGGACTGATGAGCACAGGTGCTTCAGTCAATGCCTTCTTTATTTGGTCAAAAGAGTTACAAGATTCAAAAGTCCATTTGATTTCATTTCCTTTCCTCAACATGGTTGTGATCAACTTCACCAACTCAGCAAAATTTGAAACAAACCTTCTCAGAAAATTAATTTTCCCCAAGAAAGAATGAACTTGTTTCTTGGATATAGGGAGTGACAAAGTTTAAATAGCCTCTATCCTACTTGAATCAATCCTTACTCCCTCAGCTGACACAATGTGCCCCAATAAGTTCCCTTCTTTCATGGCAAATAATGATTTTTTTGGATTTAGAGAGAGGCCAAATATTCTAAACTTCGAGAAGACTCTTTTCAGATGATCATAATGTTCTTTATCAGATTGTGAGAACATTGTTATGTCATCCAAATAAATGACTACAAACTTGTCCTTCTCTCCAATAAAAGCTATCTCCATGCCTCGTTGAAAGGTTGCTCCTGCATTCATCAATCCAAAGGGAATCTTAGCGTACATGAATGTACCCCAAGGAGTGGTGAAGGTTGTCTTCTCTCTGTCTTCATGTAAGACAGAGAATTGATTGTAGCCAGAGAAGCCATCAATCATAGACATCCTGGATGCACCTGTCACCCTCTGTAATATGTGTCCCATCTTGGGCAAGGGATAATTATCTTTCTTAGAGCTTATGTTCATATTTCGGAAATCAACACAAAGTTTGGTTTCTCCATTCTTCTTTCTCACTGGGACCAAGTTGGCCACCCACTCAGAAAATCTCAAAGGAATGATAATCTGGGCATCCAAAAGATTTTTACCTCTTTCTCCATAATAGGCAGTAGCATAGGATTTATTTGTCTCAATTTCTGACTAAATGGTTTTGCTTCCTCCTTCAGTGGGATCTTATGCTCGATGATACTTGTGTCATATGTTCTGAGGTCTTCATATGTCCAGGAAAACACATCAGAAAATTCTTTTAACAACTCAGCATATCCATCTCTTTGTTCTCTTTACAAACTACTTCACAATTTGACAAATTTTGGGTCCTCTTCTGTACCAATATTAAACTCAGATGCATCAGCATCATCAATTGAGCCTTTAAACTTTACTACCACATCGTTCCCATAAAACAATCTTTCCAAAGGAACTAGTCCCTTTGGAATGTGGTTTGTAGGTAGCTGAACAATATGGCGATTAGAAATTTTATTTAAAAATATATTAGCATCATGGTTACTTTCAGAATCATGATCCTAATCAATATGTAATGCAGAGAACTCATCAACGGACTCAAGAAATTTTTTGATCTCAAGATCATCCTCAAACACCTTCCAATGCTTGAATTGTCAGGTATAGAGGGTTTATATTTCACCTCTACATCATACTTGAGTTTAGGTGGCAATGGAACTCATAAATGACTTGCTCAAACAACCAAAGAATCAACCATGGTATTCTCCTCTCTTGGAATAAATGAAATGTTGAAAGCTAAGAAGAAACTGTCAACTAGGTCCCACACTTCATTTCTGTAAGCTTTGGGCCTAGGATGCTTATCTTGGTAAATACTTATGATCTGATGAACAATTAGTTCTGTATCTCCAAATACTGATATCTCTTCTATCTTCATGTCCTTTGCATCCCTTAAACCTAAAACAAGAGCTTCAGACTTTGCCACATTTTTGTTAGCTTCAAATTCTAACTTGTAGAAAAAGAGTATGGTCTCTTGACACTGTGAAACAAATACTACTCCAACACCATCACCTTCCTTAGAAGAGGCTCCATCAAAGAAAATCTTCCAAACATGGGTAGTTGGAGGAGGGATTTCACAAAAAGCAATGGACTGTTTTCTGATGTCAAGAGGAGGTTCAGCAGTATCAATCAGCTGCAATATGCTAGATCCCAAATCAGTGTCAAAAGAAAAAATAGGATGGTTGGTTGGTGGGGTGTCAAAATAAAAATATAGGGATGGTGGTGTATGAAAGGTCCATCTGCAAGGTTTCCCCCAGTCTCTTTATCCAAGATCTAGACAGGAGCATCCCAAATTTAGGGGGAACATCAGCCACTATGATATCCATGACTACACTCTTCATTGGCAGATGAAACAGGTACACGACCAGGTCTTTGATAACCCCAAGGCACTTCACCTTTCTGGAGTCGAAATAATACAGGTCGTGATAGGTTTTTGTAACCTCCAACTCGAGATCTTACTTGATAATCTTAGGCATAAGATTGTGATATGTCCCTGAATCCATCAAGCAGTTATGCAACACCTTATCATGGATGCTCAATGAAGTGTAGAAGGGGGGTGAGGAGTCATCTCTATCCTCTATCAAAGGCCCTAACATGACAGCTGGATTTTCATCTTGGAGGTTAACTGAGTCTATGGAGTGAGATGCAGGTTCGGGCTGTAAAATTTTTGATAGACACCTTTTGAAATCCTTGTGCTTGACTAACTCTGAGATAGGCATAGGGACCCTAATATTTTGAATATCTTGCTCAAAGCTATAAGATGAAGGAGGCTTCATAATCTCCTTCACCTCTAGGATAAGACTTTTGACCACTGGTGGGGGACTATGTGATTTCCTCTCTTTGTTGTTGTCTGCCATATCTTTAGCAGGTTTCTCAGCTCTAGCAGGCCACTCAGGAATGTCAGGATTTGCTTCTTTCTTCTTGGATCTCAGGTTATATCTATTCGGATCGTTGTTGGTCTTTTCTCCTTTGCTCAACTCATTCAATTGATTACTTATGAGGGTGTCTTTGTATGAAAATTGAGTTAAATGAGGGGACGAAGAGGTATCTCCAAGGAAATGGATCTCAGGATCGATATCTTCTTCCTCTTCATTTTCATCAGTAACCAGGTTATTTTGGAGAGGAGTTTGGATTTTTTGTTCATCTCTGTCCCTATTTCTATGATCTCTTTGGATGATCTGAGGGGAATTAGTTGGTCTTTTGAAACTACCCTTATTATCAGTATTTTGGGAATTCATATAGCTCTGCTTTCCTTCTAATTCAATCTTTTCTATTCTAGTAGATAGTGATTTTAGTAGCTTGGTCACTTCATCCGTTTAAGGGGGGGCAATAGAGGACCTATAAGTCGGATTTTAAAACCTACCTTTTCCTCTATCTCTATCATCTTTACTCCTAAGTTTGTCAGCTGCCAATATATTTGATTCTACTTCAAGGGCTACATCTTGCATATGATCCAAGGAGGTAGCTCTTATTTCTCTCAATAGGAGGAAAAAATCAGGGTCGAAAGCATTAGCATAAGTCATCTTGGCAGAGGTTTATGTAGGTTTAATTTCAATGAGAATATTTTTATACATCTTATTAAATCTCTTCGAGAAGTCTGAAACAGATTCCCCCTCTTCTCTCTTAAGTGCTTCGAATTCTGTAATATAATAAAGGAGATATTTTTTATTCCCCCAGTGTCTTAAGAATGAATCATCCAAAGCAACAATCCCGTCAATAGATCTAGGAGGCAATTCCTTAAACTAGTACCTGGCATCATCATCAAGGATTTGTACAAAAACTCTCATCCACGCATCTTCATTTTTGATAACCTGAATCTCTGCAAATCTATAAAAGGATGCAAGGTGTTCTTCTGCAGTCATGTCTCCCTCCCCTGTGAATTGGGGCATGTACTTAAGGTATTCCATGGTTGGGAGATAATTCATAGGCTAAGGTAAAACAAGAGGGGCGTATCTAGCAGCCAATATCTCAGCCATCCTGTTCCTATGAGGATTAGCACCTGCCATTTGGACGTGAACTAGAGGAGAACCAGGAGGTGATGGAGTTCGGACAAGCTAGACTGGGGTTGTGCTTCTGGGAGAAAAAGGAAAAGGCTAAGCGTTAGGAGATAAATATGAGGGGCTAGAGGTAACATAGTTTTCCCCTTTTGTAACTGCAACAACTCTAATAGGAGGAGGAGTAGGAAATTCTTCTAAGTTCCAATCTCTCTCCTTCCACTTCACAACTTCGGGGGAGAAAGGGGTGTCAAAGATCTCTCCTTCCAAACCAAGAATAGGAGGGGAGAAATCAGCAGGAAAACTACCAAAACGTAAATTTCTTGAAATTCCAGCAGTTTTTATAATAGGAGAATCAAAAACAGTTACTGGAGTTTGTAAAGAGGGATTATGCAAATTATCAGAAAGACTTGGTACAATAGTGGAGGTACCTTTTTGAGCAGTCTTTCCCTTTCTGATAATTTCCTCTGGGTCAACTTCAGATGTTGCTAGAGGCAATAGTGAAGTGGACCTCGTGCGTCTGCCTTTAGGAGCCAGAACTGAAACAATGGAGTCTTTAGGTGCAAGTTGAAATCTTCAATGGTACTGATATCTGATGCACCTTCAGAATCAGAGCTTCTTTGTCATTCTATCCCAGGTAAAAGTCTTCAATTCATCCTCGGTAAAGGTGCCATAAATGTTAGCAATATAAGTCACCCTCAAATTGCATAGAAGGTAAGCCCAATACCCATCAGTTTATACAGTGAATGTAAATGAGTTTAAGGTGATCAAATGGAGAGGACTCAATGATAATAACATTCTAACTTAGAAATCTGGACTAGCATGCATAAACAATTTAGGTCTGGAATCAACTTCAGTCAGTAAGCTGGAGTAAGCATGAATATAGGGAAGACTTTGGTGAGGAGCGTGTAGAGGCCTGTTGTGGACATCAAGTCTTCCATCAGCCTAAGGAGGAAAAAATTAAACGCAAGATCCTCTTGAATTCAAATCTCAAAGAAACCGAAATAAATTATAACAACAGTATAATCAAACATTCATCATAATACAGTCACAACAATCCATGTGAATCAATCAATCATGAACTCTCTCAGTATTAGAGGAAAATAATATGGAGCAAGAAAACTGACTTAGATTACCCAAGATGTCTCAAGAACAAATACATAACCAGAGAACTAGTGTTCTTCATAAAAATATTACAATAGCAGGGAGCCTAGCTCAACCATTCGACCTTAACAAAATATCAAAATTGTCTATAAATACCCAGAAATGTTGCAACCACCAGAAGCGTGATCGGACCACTGCCTTCAAAGCCTTCACTCGGTGCCTGCTCTATCAGACTATGCAAGCCTTCTCATTTTAGATGTGAGCCAGGCGTAGTTATGTGCTTTACGGGAAAAGCTGTCCATAATGGAAGCTTAGAATTGACAGTCTGCCTTTACGACCACTCTCTGCATGTTTTCCATTTATAGGGTGAGATGAGGTCTCAACGGCTGCCCCCATATTCAATAAATACATTCATCGGGATCAGGATGAGGCCTGACACCCATGAATGATTCAAATGATGCCTATAAATTCTGAGAATCAATACCGACACATTGAGGCTCAACAAATCTTCTTTCGTGACCAATACGAGTGTTGCAGGTGGCAGGCTGATAGAGTATGTGCTTTAGACAATTACATAGTGCCATAGCACTACGGAATGTCTATGTGATGTTGTGGTGATAGAAAAATGTGTTGATATGGGTGATGTGGAGGACAGGTTTGAGGGTGCTTAAGTTGTTCAGACCTCAAAGTCTTCATTCTTCTTGTGGAAATCATGGGCATAATGCCACATGATTTACACCATAATTCTCCTGAGGGTAAATCTCATTCACTGCTTGATTCCTATGAAGTAGGTGGAAAATTCATGTGTTAAAAACATGGAAGACCAGGTGGTTAAGATCAAGCAGAATTTAAAGGCAACTCAGGATATACAGAAAGTTTATGCAAACAAGAACAGGATAGCTAGAGAATTTAATGTAGGGGAGCATGTACTTTTGAAAGTGAAGCCCAAGAAAATCTCTTTGAAATTGGGTAGTTGTACAAAGCTAGCAGCCAGATTCCGTGGTCCATTTGAAATATTGGATAGAATAGGGCCAGTTGCATACATGCTTGCATTGCCTGCTTCCATGAATGTGCATAATGTATTTCACGTATCTTTACTAAAGAAATATGTACATGACCCTAACCATGTTATTGATTGGCATATGATTTAGGTAGATATGGAGGGATATTTTCAGGTTCAGTCAGTGCGGGTATTGGACAGAAAAGTCAAAATGCTCCGGAATTGAGTTATAGAGCTGGTAAAAGCTCAGTGGACCTGCTACGGTCCTGGAGATGCTACCTGGGAGCATGAAGAAGCCATGCGAGTAGAGTACCCACAACTTTTTAAATAAATTTGAGATTTTGATCTCTATTTTGTATATGCACCAAGGACAGTGCCAAGATAAGGGGGAGGGCATGTAACACCTCAGGTTTCGAACCTCCATTTTAAATAATGTGTTGTTACAATGCTGAGAGGCCAGGGTGCCCAAACAATTATTAAAAGGCCAGTGTGCCAAAGACATGTAATGTTTTTTATCATTATTAATAATAAATACATGGTTGGCTACTAGACAGACAAGGACTAGAGTTATAGGGGGCTATGATTCCACAAGAGAAGGGGCTTGAGGGGTTAAGTGTTTATTCCTATGTTAATTACCCTATTTTCCTAAGGGAGGGGATCAGTTACGTGAGCTTCTGGGGAAGGCCAGGAGGTTCTTGATTCCCCATGAAGTTACTTAAACCTGCCTCTGGTCTGATGGGGGCGTTCGATTGATGGCTTGTTTGTTGATTTTCCTGTATGTTCATTCATTTCCCTCGCGCACTTTCATGCACTTACTCACCCATTCATTGATCCTTCCTCATCTAGGTTTTGGCTTGGGAAAGGAAACTGAACTACTTAAGATTAGCCACGATATAGTTGGTTGTAATGGTCGCTGGTGCAACCCAGCCATGACCTGGGGCCTACATGTCTAAGATGCACTGGCATGTGACCTGTTTTTCTCACAACTGCAAATCCTAAGAGTTCCAACATTGATATTCTGGACCAGCTATGTTGGAGGCCCTAGAAAAAGTAGAAGGACTGCCTGAGGGACTGCGTGGTACTTGGATTGTCCATTCTCTTGGGTGATACAGGCTGGGTATAAGAGAGTTGGGTACTTGGATTGTTGTGGGTGTTGGGAAAACTGTGAGAGCTTGAGAGCTGACTGGTTTGGGAACCCAAGTGCACTATGAAACCGTCCTTGTGGATTCATAGCCCTGGCTCAGGGGTGACACTGTTTTTGAGATTTGGAGTAGTGGTGTCTACGGTTGGGTGGAACGTCCTTGGTCTACAACCAGTTGGTGTCACCTTTTTATAAAGATAAGTGCTCTCTATTGTGATATTATTATCTTTGCATGATTGTATTCCGTTGTGTATTTTAATTATCATTTAACTAAATCTTAGATTATGCAGGCTTGCTGGATATTGTTGTGCATGTCGTTAAAGTCTTTTCTTTTATTCATCCTGAAATTTGAAACAGGTATCGGTAAGAAAAAGAAGTCCAAGGGTGGGCTTGAAGGTAGCATACCCCGACCTATGGGTGGCTCGGGATGTTACACCTTAGATATGGACCATTTGACATCATTGCGTAGGTGAATGAGAACACCTTCATGCTAAAACTTCCACCTTATATGTAGATTAGTTCAATGGTCAACGTGGAATATTTGAAGTTGTTCGAACCTTCCATGCTAAGTGAGGAAGAATAACATCAAGTTATTCCTACTGTTGAAGACCTTGCACCTCGTGGTCTTGAAGAGTTGAAGGAAGACGTAGTTTTGCAACACAAGGAATGCGAAAATCGCAGAGTATAACATTAAATGTGGCATATTTGCCTCAAGGGGCAGACTTCAAAGAAAGTGAAGCGGTATGAGAGGAACCAGATTGCACGAAATTTTCCTCATCCACCTTGGCATCTTTTGGGGACCAAAAGCTTCCCAATGGTGAGGTGTGATTTGAATTGGATCCGAAAGAACAATTGGCTATCGACACAGGCTCTAGGATGATCAACATGGGAAATGTCTAAGGCTATGGATGATGAAGGAGGTAAAATTGTTGGCTTCAAGGGCCCCATACCATCATGATTGATGTCTACCCTTATATGTAATGTAGTTTAAAGTCAAACCTATGATATGTAAATTCAAGAAGCATATTATTGTACATAAAGAAATAATGTATTAAGAAAATAAGAGACTTTCATGAGACCTTTTCTACCTAGGAGAAAAGACAAACAAACAAAGAGAGTGAGGAGAAAGGGATTGGAGAGAAGCTGAAGCGTTAGGGACACCTGACCTTCCAACTATCCTCCCATTCGAATCAATCTCCTATATCATGTTTCCCCATGATGATAGAGGGGTTCTTTGGCTATGAATGATGTGAATAGGCTACTGAGATGTCACTGAGGAGAATAGAAATGAACCAGAGAGCATGTAACTTGCTCATTGTTGAATAATAAAGAACTTGGTTGAAGCCAAAAGAATGTTGGTTTTCCCGTTTGGGTTTGTAGGGTAAATTCTAAATTTTGTGTGTGTTTGTTATATTTGGATTTTGTTGCTTATGGGTGGAAATGTTTGCATTGTAATTTAATGGTTGTCTACGTATTGTTTATCAAAGAGAAATATGTCTCAATTATTATTTGAGATCATTTTACATGGATATGGTTCCCATGATCCAGTAAGCCAGACCAAATTCTCTTTGACCATTCCCACACGTCCATTTTGAAGTTGGAAATCGACGAATCTCCTTCCTCAACCGTTGTTATTTATTTACATGTTGCTAATTTCATTTTAAAAGTCGTAGAGGATTTTCTCTCACTCCTAAAGTCAATTTAGTTGCTAACTGGTGTCCACACTTTGTCTGTAGGTCGTGTTTCATGTGCTTGATCTCGTTGGGAATTTTACTTTGCCCACGAGTCATACGTGGACGATACTTTGAAATCTATTGTTGTTTGATAATTTATTATTTCCTCCAGACATTTTTCTCTAATGTTGAATATCAAACTCTCCTTCTAGACATTTTTTTATATGTCGTAGGTTACTAAAATCACCCTCCAAACAATTTTTGTTCTTTGTTGTTGAAGATCAAATCTGCCCACTTGATATTTTTTTTAACTACTAGTCACCTCATTCCGTCGGGTTATCTTATTCCTTCGACATTTGATTGAATTCACTTGAAAACAGCTCAACTTCTCCTTGGTCCGACTAGGTTTCTTCATTTGGTCGATTTTCTTGACGTTTAGTCGACTAGAATCCCATTTTAGTCAACCAGACTTCATTTACTCGAATCGACTTCTTGGTGGTTGTTGGCCCTTGACCAAGTTTTGGGAGATCCTTGGTCAAGTTTGACCTATTTTGGGACTTCGACAACCTGTCGAAGATGGAGCACAAGACAAAGCAGAGATCGCAGGATCTTGGCCCCTTTTTTGGTCCTTTTTGGGATTTGGGAATATGTAATGGGTATGGGATGTCGTCCCATGGGTTTACCCATGTTTAGGCTTATTTTGTAAAGTATAAATAAGTAGCTAGGTGACATAAGTAGTAGTGGCCAATAAGCTAATTGCTAACTACAAGTGTGATTTGTAAATTCTTTGTGCATACTGTGAGAGACTTGTGGAGCTAGGTGCAAGTGGTTATAACAAGACTGTGAAGGGCTTTGTGTTGTAACACAAGGAAGAAGGATCTAGCGAGCTACATAGATCTTTTGTCCTATGTGGAGTAGGGTTTTGAGGCTCTATGCATGTAACATGTTGAAGAAGCTAATAAAGAAGAAGAGTTGGTGGACGTAACCCCAAGGTGGGGGTGAACCACATAAATACTGTGTTAGTCTGCTATGTGTGATTGATTGATGTCTTTATGTGTTATTTGCTAAGTGTTGGATAAAGATAGATAGATAGATATGTTTATGCTTTGTTCTTATGATGAATCTGGATGCTAGATCTGACATAGGTGGATGTTCTTAGTTCTTGAATCTGCTAGATCTAATCCATTTAGTTATGCTAAGTGCTTAAATACGTTATATCTGGGTGAATGTTGTGATGCTCTGTTTTATCTGCGGAGTAGACATTGGTTAAATAATGATGAACTGATGGTGCTAAGTGATCTATTAAGTATTATAATCACATATATGTGTCCCAGCTAAGGTTCCAACACCTAAGTCCTGCAACCACCCCTGCCTCTACCTCGAGTGAGACTTCATCTGCTTCGTAGGTGTTGCCGAAAGGGCAGGTAGTTAGGTTTTTTTTGGTACGTTGTTGTAGCGTTGAACCCTAGGTTTGCCCCTGTGCCAACAAATAGTTCCGTTGTCGGGACCTGAAACTGTGATTGTTGGGAACTGAGGAAGAATAAGCTTTGTGCAAAGATCCAACCCAAAATTGTGAAAGCTCTGTGTGTAGATCTATTGATCTACTGCGCAGTACTCTACTTAATTTGAAAATCTCTGTGCTAAGGAAAAGAAGTCTGACCTGAAGAAAAGAGGTAAGATCTGAACACTTTGTGCTTTGAGAAAGTGATAAGTTTTTCTTAAAAAGGTAAGATTTGAAAGCTTTGTTCTCTGATAAAGGTCAGAATAGTGGAAAGTTATAGATCTGAAGGCTTTTTTCTTTGTAGAAGTAAGATTAGTGGAAATTTTTGTTTCAAAAGTATGGATCTAGGTATGTTTGATAGATTCTATCCTAGCTTGAAAACTAGGGTATTCATAGATGAAACAAGATTTGATATGAATAGATCTGATAAGACTAGTGAAAAATATGTCATACCTATGCATACAAAGAATGATTGGACTAACAAGTGTATGCAGTATCCTAGAAATAAATGTTTGCAGGTTAGCTACCATGATCCTAGTGCGCAATATAGGTAAGGTTGGGGATCATTTAAATGAAAGAGAGGATTAACCCTATGTTATAGTTGCAGAAAACCCAGACATCTTGCTAAGGAATGCAATGGGAGAAGACCTAGTTGTCTTTGTTGTAAAGCTATGGACCATGAAGTATTGTATTGCCCTAGAATGATTGCTAACGTTGAAAGAATGAATATGAACCAAGAAAACCCTAAGGCAGATCCAGAAACTAAGATTATGACAGAATCCCAGGAAGAATCAGAGAAAGTATTGCTACAGATAAGAGAAACCCTAAATGATCATCGACATGTCAACTTATCAGAGATCTTCAAAGAAAACGAATGCCTTGAAGCAACAATAGGAGACTTCGACATTGATTGTGTTCTAGATGAGGAAACACAGGTGAATATCATGACAGAGAAAACTTGGGAAGCTATAGAGAGGCCTGCTATGATTCCTTCATTAGGAGAAATAGGACTATTCAAAGGAAAGTTGATAAACCTATGTGGAAATCTCACCCGGATACCTATGAATGCTAATGGAACTTTGACAGAGGAAGATTTTGAGATTGTTAAATTCAATGAGAAAAGTGCCCCATTTACCATGCTACTAGGAAAACCTTGGATTGAAAAAAATCAGGCCAGAAGGCAAGAAGAAGAAGAAGTTTTAGAACAACAAAAGCAAGAGTTAAAATAATTCATGACTAGAAGGATCGCACACTTGATTGAAGAATAGAAGAACAGATCAAAGCTATTTAACACTAGAAACCCAGATGTCCAAGTTGCATGACCACTAGAAGAACCACTGAAGATTGAAGCACCTATTTCAGATAAAGAAGAAGGATTACCCCTAAATCTTAGGAAAGAATCTCAACAACGCAAAGTAACTATGCCAAAAGAAGATAAGAATCAGAACAGAAAAAGGCATACCAAGATGAAGCTCACTAGGAAGAAGGCTAGAAAGATAAGTAAGAAGAGAGCTAAGATTGACAAGTTGCAGAAGGTTCCAGAAGGAACCTCGCAAAAGGAACATTTGCAAAATTGGAGCTTCGTTGGGATATCAGAACAATGACTCATGGCACTTCGCCATGGAGAAGCAATATAACCATTGGGGACATTATAACCATTAGACCAATGCTCTGAACGGGCAAAAAGACATTTATGGACAGACAGCTCGCTATCCGACCATTGGGACCACACCATAATGGACAGAACAAAGTTAATGAAGGCTTCATACCCATTGCAAGCGACCCGTTGCCGAGTTACCTATTTATCCCGTCGTGCCATGCACCAAGAACACTTGTGCCAATTGAGAATTTGAGCCCGCAGACTAAGTTGATTTTATACACTGATCATCGCACTTTTTCTCTCTATCTCATTACTGTGTCTAAGTACCCCTCTGAACACGAGATTGTTAACCCTGAGCGTGTATGTCAGACAAGTTCAGTGCTGTAGAGCAAGTTGTTGAAGAAGTTTTAATCGACCTCATGAATGAAAGAGTCATGTCGATGTCTACAGGTGTGCAAGCATCATCCATGAGAGGACTGCCGGCCTCTTTGTCCACTGCTCACGGAGTCGGACCATCCCGACCATCCGATGAAAAGCGAACCAAGCACAGGGATGATCTAGAAAATGCCAAATTGATCCCGATTATATTACCCACCTATCTACCACCTTTGAGTAGTGCAATAAATCGAGACAACGTGCCCATAGATTTCAAATACACCTTGGTCACTACGTACCTCCTGAAGGGGATACGCGCAGTTCGAGCAAACCAAGATACGATTGTGGCGTTGACGTTTAGTGACTTCAACCTCGGAGATCGCAAAGTTTACAACATTCTCACCCCACATAAGTACCTAACCCAGACTAAGGGGAAGAATTCGAAGATAATCCCCCAGTCGTGGACTATGAACCTCGCGCAGTCCACCCTGCTCAATGTCATGAAGATTCCACACTTCGGACGACACCAGGAGGTAAATGCATGTGTCAAGTTGTTGTTGTCTTGTTACCATGGTGGTTATTTGTGGCTAAACCACCGTATAACAGTTGACCCGACGTTGATCAATCGGATCACAGGGTTGAGTATGCAAGGACCCAATCCATAAGAGTTTTACCCTGGAAAAACCATGGATCGTGCTCTAGCACAAAGGATCAAGGACACTTATGGCGATGTCGAGAAGGGAACATGAGGCTACAAGGTAGCTTCTATCAAGAGTGGCACAGTGCACCTCGCCTATCATTTGATTGCAGAGAAGTTAGTCCGAAAGAACTGACCTACCCAAGTCATTGGTTTTGTAGTCGACCTCGAAGGTAAGTGCATGAAATGCCTTCAGATGAATTGGGCGAAGTACCTGGTTAACCAGTTGGAACTTGACTACAGGGAAGCACAGGATCAAGGATATGAATTTCATTTCAGTTGGCTCTTGATCCTTATCGATTTTATTGCCTGGGAGCTACCGAAAAGTGCGACCTTCCTGGACATCGAGCCTTTTGAACCACTAGACACAAAGTTCAGTACACTATGGTATTCAAGCGATATGAATAAACAGTGGCAGTCAAATGTTGTTTTTCATACCTACTACAATCAATTGAAGGTATCCATACAATTCGAGCCTCGCATGACTCCAAACACTCTACATTGATTCATGCCTTTGATGAAGTTCAGCACAAATCGACATTTTACTTACATCACAACGTGCACTGACGAACACAAGCAACAGTTTCAATCCTACTACAAGCTGACGGAGGAGGACTTGGAGGAGATCACCAAGGACTGGTCGGAGGACCACCTTATTCCAGTAGACCCTGCCGAGATATCTGACATCGATAGCCCAGAAACTACGTAGGATACACCCGGACCTAGTGGGAAAAGAATACTGAAGAGGTCCAAAGAGTAGATAGTGCATCTGATAAGACTGCCTCCATCTCACCAGATCAAGGAGGTGATGGAGAAGAGTTAGGTGACAAAGAATTCAAACATAAGCAAGGAGACGAGGTTGATCCCCTGAAGAAGAGAAAAGTTTCACCTCTGAAACCTTCCTCCCGGAAGAAATCGAAGGCCACCATGACCAAGATGTAGACTGTCCTCACCTCCGATGACTTCGACTTTCTCATAGTATCCCTGCAAGATGCTTCACTAGAAATAGAAGAGAAACAAGAAGCAAAGCAAGAAGAGATTTATGATTGAATTGAGACTGAACTTTGAGGGGTACAACAGGCCCTACAGTCCAGCTGCGCAGTCTCCACTGCGCTAGGAGAACCAGAATTAGGAGATGAACCAGCTCAACTCCACCACTTAGCCGATATAGTCGAAGCTCGCCTTTGACGAGCACAGGAAGAAACATAGAAATCCACCCAGGCTTTGACACAAGTACAAGGGGCACTAGTAGAGAAACGCAGTGCTACAGAACATGAAAATCTTGCTCTCCATTAAGCGAAGTTTGAAGAAGAAAAATCACAGCTACAACAATAAAAGGAACAGTTGCTCGTGGAGAAACTCGAAGTAAAGGAAAAGGTCAAAAAATCGCTTTTCTCTATGACAGTCATAGAAGTAAAGGATGAAGATTGAGTTCCAAAGCAAGTAACGCAACTTGAAGAAGTGATCCAGCAGCTACAACAACACATCGCAGACTTGGAACTACGCGCAGTACCCGAGACCCCACAAGATGTAAGAGACCAAAGAGAAGCAACCGCCCAAAGCACAATTGAAAGGCTCAAAGATCTTACCCTGGAATGTAAGAAACTCACTGATCATAGTACCCAAACCTATGAACAACTCACGGAGAACCCAGAATTGAAGGCACTGGAGTTGTAGCTCCAAGAGGCGAATTATCAAGCCGAAAAGATACATGCGTAACTAAATCCCCTGTCAGTTGTGGAAAGAATGAATAGATCCCAAGAGAAGTGGATCGCCCAACAGCAGATCCACACTATCCAAACCAAAGTTATGGAGGTAGCTCAGAAACTCCAACCTCTACAAGAAAAGGCTTACCAATTATTTACAGAGGTAGAAGGCCAAGGATCAAAGCTAGAGCAGGTTGTTACTACAGTTGAACAACGTCTAGAGGGACCTATCATTGATGCATTCATCCAATCATTCGATGAACAGGAGTCTGTAGCACAGCAACAAGTCGAAGCAGCTCGAGCCAAGCTCAAGGCGTTCAAAGAAGAACTAGTCAGACCAGAGTGACTCAGGACGAGTCATAGGTGAGTGTTGGGGGCCTGTTGGCCCTTGACCAAGTTTTGGGAGATCCTTGGTCAAGTTTGACCTATTTTGGGATTTTGACATCCTGTCGAAGATGGAGCGCAAGACGAAGCAGAGATCGCGGGATCTAGGCCCCTTTTTGGGATTTGGGAATATGTAATGGGTATGCGATGTCGGCCCATGGGTTTACCCATGTTTAGGCCTATTTTGTAAAGTATAAATAAGTAGCTAGGTGACATAAGTAGCAGCGATCGATAAGCTAAGTGTTAAGTGCAATTGTGGTTTGTAAATGCTTTGTGCATATTGTGAGAGACTTGTGGAGCTAGGAGCAAGTGGTTGTAATAAGACTGTGAAGGGCTTTGTGCTGTAATGCAAGGAAGAAGGATCTAGCGAGCTGTACAGATCTTCTATCCTATGCAAAGTATGGTTTTGAGGCTCTATGCATGTAACCTGTTGAATAAGCTAATAAAGAATAAGAGTTGGTGGACATAGCCCCAGGGTGGGGGTGAACCACGTAAATATTGTGTTAGTCTGCTTGGTGCGATGTTCTGATGTATTTATGTGTTATTTGCTAAGTGTTGGATAAAGATAGATAGATAGATATGTTTATGCTTTGTGCTTATGATGAATCTGGATGCTAGATCTGACATAGGTGGATGTGTTTAGTGCTTGAATCTGCTAGATCTGATCCATTTAGTTATGCTAAGTGCTTAAATACGTTAGATCTGGGTGAATGTTGCAATGCTCTGTTTTATCTGTGGAGTAGACATTGGTTAAACAATGATGAACTAATGGTGCTAAGTGATATATTAAGTATTATAATCACAGATCTGTGTCCCAGCTAAGGTTTCAGACACCTGAGTCCTACAACCACCCCTACCTCTACCTCGGGTGAGACTTCATCTGCTTCGTAGGTGTTGCTGAAAGGGTCGATACTTAGGGTTTTTTTGGTGTGTTATTGTAGCGTTGAACCCTAGGTCTGCTCCTGTCGCAACAGTGGTCGGATGGACTCTCGTTTTGGTTGACTCTGATTCATTTATTTGACTCAACTTTTGGGTAATTGACAGGACTTTCATCTAGTCGACCTGATCGACATAGGTTGACTGGTCTTCCCCTTAGTCGACCTGACCATCAGAGTAGTCGACCAACTTTTCACTTACTCAACCCGACCAATAGAGAATCCAATTGGTCTGTCATTATGTCAACACGACTTGTGGGTGGTCGACGGGTATGTTATTAGGCCAACTCGACTATTGGATTGGCTGTTAGAGTTTCCATTGGCTGGTGAGAGCTAACATTATTTTTGTATTGCAAAGGTTTTTGTGTTGGTGAGACGGATAGGCTTTAAGCCTTCCATTTACAGATCAAAGTAGAGGACCTTGAGGTACGCACTCAAGTTGAGAAATGAAAAAGCTTTGGGCAACATAGATTACTTGCTTGCTAAGGCCAGACCATGTGAGTTCATGGAAATAGTGGCAAATCCCATGTAGAGGTTGTGAATATGGTCATGTCAAGTGCAGGGAAGGTAGTTCACTAAATCTTAGTCGATGTATGGAACTTACACCATAATATGGAAGATTCATCCTAAGATAAAATGTTTAAGAACTAATGCCAAGCAAGAGATAACATTAGTGCATTTAACATTGATACTCTTACAATTATTTGAAACTTATCCTAAGTCTACCTTGACATGAGGCCAAATAAGGAGAATTTGTTGGTTAACTAAGAAAAAGTGTTTGTATATTTAATTGGTGGAGAAAATAAATCTTTTATATTTTTTAATAAAAAAAGGGCTAAAAAAATTAATATGTATATCTATTTACGTGCAAACAAATTCAAATGGAAAAAAAATGGTTTGTATAGTCCCTGAATATTTTTTTCCAACAGAAAAATTCCTCATTTATATTTATAATATAATTGTGTACACATGTCATCATATCTTTTCCATACATAATCAACCCTCTGATAATACTAAAAACTTTTTAATAGACAAGATTTGTCTCTGGTGATTCTTTCAACGCACAAAACTAAAATGAGTAAATGAGTATACCATTACAATCAGAATGAAAGTTGCAGTGTAATCCCGATATTCACCTATACAAAATGGATTTCCTTTCAAAAAAAATAAAAACTATCTTATTTTTCTTTTTTCTGTGGTATACCAAACATATAATTTATGCTAAAAAAAAATTAAAAAGAGGGTAGGGCCCTCATTTCCATCTACCAAAAGATTTTATTCGATTTTCCCTTCAGTCTTCAACAAAGCCTTCTTTGAGAGAGAATTTGCCTCCTTGGTTAGTTCCCTATATATATGCAAGTATTTGATCTCCCTAAAGGATTTTTTGAGCTCTCTAATCATGTCCTTCTAGCCCACAAGTGAGGCAACCTGCAGTTTCCCTTTTCCATTTAACCAGTCAATGATAATCTTTGAATCGCCAAAAACTAGGAGGGTTGTAATATTCAAACACATTGCCAAAATATGAGTAACCCATGCTCCTTGCATCTTTTCCCTAGTGTGTCCCTGGGCTGGAATTGTATGTCCATTTAAAAAGTGATTTTTCACTTATCCTGATCAGTCCCCCTGCCACACTCTCATGCCCATTTATCTGCGTTGCTCCATCAAACCAACCAACTGTGGGAATAATATAGATAGGGATATGAACAATTCTTGGGATAGCCTTCTTTTGAGAAACTGACACATTTGCTAAGTTTCCAAGTATTCTGTATACAACCAAAAAGATAGAAGGATTTCTATCTTCAAAGATTTTCTTATTTCGCTCCAACCAAACATACCAGCACACTAAGGAGGGGAGAGTGATGTGAGTTCTCTCGTTTCTAACCCAGTTTTCATAGCAAGTAGTTATAGTACTTCCTTTCCAAGAAACATTTATATTTATATCTCCTTTTATCCTATTCAATACATCTTGTATGAAACTGCACTTAAAAAAATATGTACCACTGATTCTGCTTCATTTTATCATAGATGGAAAATACTAGGACCTTCCCAACCTTTTCTTTGTAAAGTATCCCAAGTTAGAATTTTATTCTCTATAGTTAACCAAGTGAAAAGTCTAATTTTTTGAGCGATATCCCAAGTCCACGTATGTTTCCTCCAACCCCCAATTACTTGGTGCCACAAATTTTTTGATATTGCACAATAGATGTTTTTTGCAGTTAGGATACCTGATTTATCTCCCCCTATCCATATAAGCTCATCATCAAATATATGTAGTTGCACTCCCGCTCCAATTAGCTCCTTGCAATATCCATCCCATTTCGATGCCAGATTACCTATGAGACCGATCTCCTCACTAGATTTCCAGTTTTTAGAAATAAAACCCGATCTGCTTTTATGTTCAGCCTGGTAGAGATACATCATGTTTTTTTCTTTCAACGTTGTTATAAGTTGTAGAGATAAAAAGGAGGATTTCCCCAAACCCAAAATTCTATCCATTCCAATCATAACCGAGTGACCAGACCCAGGGATCCAACTCATCCAATGGGTGATCAAATGTAAAGACTTTAGTAGATTTTTCCAGGTCTGTGAGGCGGAAGGAACTCTCGTTGTAGCCAATCTAAACCAGGAGGCGACTGAACAATGTGGAAGGTATTTATCTTTGATCACCTTATTCCAAACTCCATCCTTCATCAGAACCCACCATAGGGAATTTGCATCCAAGGCTCTATTAAAGTGAAAACTATTTCTTATCCCCCAACCACCCAGATGCTTTGGTTTTGCTAAAACTTCCCAACTGCATAAATGAAAGTGTTGTTTTCCATTTTTGCCCGACCAAAGGAAAATAAACATTAATTTCCTGATCTTATCGAGGGTTGATACTGATATGGCAACCAGTGCCATCCAATAAATCGATTGTCCTTCAATAACTTCTTTGATTAGTGTGAAGCGGCCTCCCAGAGACAACCATTTGTTGCACCAATGTTTGATCCTTTTTTCAATCTTTATTAGAAGCCATCTCCAATCAACATTATTGTATGAATCGACTTTTAGGAAGTATCCAAGATATTTGAATCCCTTAGAGAGATCGTCAAATTGTACAGGAAAAATTCTTTTAACTTTTCTAAAGGCTCCCCTTGTATTCCAACATATAGGAAGGATGACTTTATCCAATTTATCTGCAAACCCAAAGCACTACAAAAAATAATTAGTACCTATTTTATCTCCTTCCATTCTTGTATCGATGTTGTTGTCATAATAAGAACATCATCCACAAAAAACAAATGAAGAATCTTAACTATTCTGGATACCTTTACCCCTGATAGTTTTCCTTCACCCTTTCCTTTCTTTAACAACAGGCTAAGTCCTTCCATGATTAATATAAACAACAGTGTTGATAACGGCCAGCCTTGTCTTAAACCTCTACCACTCTGAAAAATAGGTGAAGTCTCCCCATTTATTAAGACTGCAAAGTTTGCACTAGTCACACAACTCAAAATCCAGTTTGTGGTTTGTAAACTAAAACCTGTTTGTATTAGAGTCAGTTTTAAAAAATCCCAGTTGATGCAATCATATGCTTTTTTTAGATTCAGCTTCAAGATCAAAACTTTTAATTTTTTCACCTTTACACTGTGCAAGCATTCTCGTGTCGTGCCAATAACATCCAGGATCTGTCTGCCCTTTAAAAATCCCAACTGTTCTTCCGACAGGGAACAAGATAGGATAGGTTTTATCCTATTGGAAATTATCTTTGAAATCCACTTATAACACATATTACATAGAGAAATTGGTCTGTAGTCACCTAAATTTGTAGGATTATTTACTTTTGGAATTAGAGCCAAAAAAGTCGAGTTTAAATCTTTGATCACTTTGCCTCGAATCCTAGAATCATCTACCACTTCCAACAAATCATCCCCAACTAAATCAAATAAGTGAGTAAAGAACTCAATGGTCCATCCATCGGGCCCCGAGCTCTTGTCTTTAGCAAATAATTTGAGTACCTCCCAAAGTTTCTTCTTTGTACAAGGTCTGTCAAGATTTTTAGAATCTTCCTCAGTGACTAAATGAGAATAAAGTTTGGTTGTATATACTTGATCAGTAATATTTAAATGTTATGACTCCTCATAAAAACTTTTGAAATACCTAACAGCCTCTTTTTTTATCGCATCTTGCCCAAAATTAACTTGCCCGCTCTCATCCTTGATCTCCCAGATATGTTTTTTATTCCTTCTGAAGCTTGCAAAATTGTGAAAGTACTTTGTATTTTGATCACCGCTTTTTAACCAGATTGCTCTACTTCGTTGTCTCCACAATTCTTCTTCATCTAGCAGAATTTTATCTCGCTTGGCCTCTAGAAGTTTTAAGTGGATTTCCCTTTCTCAACACCTTTCCTTCCGAATTAAATCATGTTGTTGTCCCTCTAGCTATTCTAATATTCTTACATGTTTCTTTTTTTGTTATTTTGCCCAGAATTTGATACATTGTTTTAATGTCTTCAATTTCAAAACTAATCTATGATAAACTTCTAGTTCAAACAAAAATTTTGGATCGTTCCAGACTTCCTTTACTATAGTAGTAACCTCTTCTTCAATTAGCCACCCTGAGTTACTTAAAAGGAAAGGTTGTCAAGAAAGAGTAGCATTCCAGTTGCAAAAAGACTAGTGCATGATCCGAGATGTATGGGAAGTCCACCCATGATCTGAATCTTCCTACTCCATTTATGAGATATTCAGACATAAAGACAGGATCTAGTCTTTTGGATATACACTCGGAGCCCGATCTGCCATTTCTCCAAGTTGGAACAAGAACATCCGAAGCTATGTCCACAAGTTGATTTTCTTTAAAATGTTCTTTGAAGAAACCTGCTAGTTGATCCAGATGAGCAATTTCTCCCCACGCCTCCCCAACATCAAAAGTGAAGTTTAAGTCCCCTGCCACTATCATATTGTTGTGTGCCAGTAGACCCCTAGCTGCCACCTTGTCCCAAAAATATTTTCTGTCCAAACAGGGACCATAAACATTTAAAAGAGTAAGCAACTTTTTGTTCTCCAAACAGGTACTAGTCATGAGGATTCCACCACAACACAGAAAAGGACTAAAGTCAAACTTTTTTAGATCCCAAGAAACTAATAATCCCCCAGAATTTCCAACTAAACTTACTGCACACGTTAGAGGATCGAAAGGTGTTCATAAAGACCTTGGCCTTTTTTCCTCTACCAAGGTTTCTTGTAGAAAGATAATATTTGGTGACTTCCTCCGAAGTAGTCTTCGTAAGGAGGCACATTTAAGGCCCCCCCCCATCCCTCTAATGTTTAGGGAGAGAAAAATCATGACTTTTCTCTAGCTAGGGTTTTCATGCCTCTAAGTGCCCCGTTTTCACTGATGAAAGGTAAATGTAATTTAGAAGAAATTTGAGAGATAACTGCTTTTTGTTTTCTCACACTCCGAGTTTTAATGGGGGATATCTCATACCCCAACCCCTTCGACCAAGTGTAATCCTTCCCAGACTGTTCTGACAGTCTCATAACCCCATCTGTCTCTTGTCTATGATAAACATTCCTCCCCTGAAATGTAGGAATAAGGATAGGTGAGAGTGCCTCACTATAGGAGGGAATCAAGGTCTCTAGAACAACTCTAATGGAACTTTCACCGGGATCTGGTTCCCTACAACTCGAGAGGATGATATCCTCTCCTAGATCACTAGTAATCTCAGCTACCCCCCTCAGAGAAACCAACCTGCATGAAGGACTGCGAACCAGAGAATTACTATCCCCCCTAGTGTCTAAAGGAAGTCCTCTTACTCCCCGAAGATCCAAAGAAATAATAGGACCCCCCCAACCGAGGTTGTAGAGTCTTTAACAGGAGCCTTTAAGCCCTCCAGAACCTTGCTCCCAAGAGGCTAGAAGAGTCCAAAAAATCTCTTTCCCAAGACGATAAAGAAAACTAGAGGGTAGGGAAAATGGATTTTAACTTACCCGTAACAGAGTCCTGTTGAGCTGGTTGGTTTGCTCCTTGTGTATTTGAGTGTAATGTGCTTAAAAAATGGGAGTCCTCTCCAAGCAACTCAACTCGAGTTGTCATTTCCAGTAAAGTCTCTTCTGAAACCTCCTCCTCATAGCTACCCAGGCATTCCATTCTCAGGTGGCTATTCCTTTGACAATAGGAACACCTAAAAGGTATACCCAGATAGTCTAATTTTTGACTTGTGAAGTGCCCTCTCAAAACTATCTCTATGGACTCCAACATGCTAGCGTGGATATTTATTTCAACTAAGACCTTACACAATATTTTGTTAGGTGCTAGGAGATCTTGTTCATCGACCATTATGAACTCGTTGAGCACATTGCCAATGGCTTCCAAAGCCTTTGCATTCCAAAAATGCATTGGCAAACGTGGTAATAATACCCAGAGGTGGCGAAAACATAAATATTCTTGTGTTGGATCAAAGCAGACTCTCCATCACTTAAGCATCAAGATGCCACCATCGATGATCCAGTGCTTGTCTAGTATTAAAAGGGTATCCACTGTGCTTCTGAACCAGAAGCCGAACCAACCTTTCTTCATGAAAACCACTTCAGGTGTATAACCCAAGAGAGGGGACCATGTGGACTTTACCCAATCTGTAAGAGACATTTTGCACCTTGAATGGTATGAAAAATGTCCCACTAGAGCACAAAGTGCCAAGCTGACAATATCCTCTAAACCTATGTCATCCCCTAACATCAATTTCCGCTTGGAGCAATTTGGTATCCATGGTTTTAATCTAAAAGAGCCGCCAAGGGATGGTCTGCGGGCAACAATCACCCAAGAGAGACCTCCAGTCGGCCTCCCTACGTTTTTCAGAGCACTTACAGGGTCATGGGAGGCTCGTTGTTTGTCAGCGGATCCTCCTGGTAAGCACACAGTGGTGTGGGTAAATCGAGAGCTATCCCCTACGTTTTCATCGAGAATGGTGTGGGAGTATGCGTCAAAAACGCCCTCCTCGAAGAGTTAAGACCTGTATTAAATTCGAGCACGTTTGTCGAGGTGAAAAGACCCGCACTTCTCCAGAGAGCCTTGTCAGCTGCACCCATGAGTGTGCTGACCTCAACTTCCATTAGGAGGCTTCACTGGTGGAGTATGACTCAGAGAACTAAAACCAATCTATACTAGCCACCACCTGGTGACAAAACTGACCTCCTGACAGATACAGTAAAGACCCCCTACTTGCAATAAACACATGATAGAATGACAACTATAACAAAACCATTATTGTAGTAAATGCCCCACTAAACTTTGGGAAAGGTGAAAACCATAAGCCGAGTTGACTAACACACCCCTAAAAATCTAGCACAGGCTAAAACTCATCATCAATTTAGTTGGTTCCTCCAGTTGTCCGCATTGTTTTCCCAAAGTGTCTTCATGGTCCACCATTGTCGCGAGTTGCAAGTTCCTATTCCCTATAGCTTGAACGACGAGGACTAGCGAGGACTAATAAAAGAACTTAAACAATCTAGATACCAAACTTAGAAGAATAGCTTCGACTTAATTCCAGTGAAATCAAGTCTACTAATTCCCTTGTCAAATAGAATTCACTAATATAATGAACCAATGAAAACCTCTTGTATTAAATAAATTTGTGATTAATCTTTTGTATTAATAGATTTGTGATTTTTTTTTGTGATTAATCTCTTGTATTAATAGATTTATGATTTTTTTTTGTGATTAATCTCTTGTATTTATAGATTTATGATTTTTTTTTTAAATAGAATTCAGAACCAATGAAAATCTCTTATATTAAATAAATTTGTGATTAATCTCTTCTATAAATATTAATAGATTTGTGGTTTTTTTTATTATTATTAAATTACATCATGAGGCGTTTTCCTTGTGAGGCTTATATATACTCTTTTCCCATATCCCAATCACTAAAGCTAGTGACAAATGGAGAGTAAATTCGTGTAAAACTAGTTTTGTTACGCACGGTAGATGTCATCAAATTTCACCCATGATTACTTCATG
>JASDQU010373416.1:82838-95216 GCA_032191745.1 Picea mariana | reverse complement strand
TGGCTTCCGCTATCAAAAATAAAATGTAGCGGAAGCCAGAAGAACCTTATCTCAGCAGAGGTCGTCAAAGAGTTGGGATTGTTGACAACACTACACTCGCAGCCATACAACAGTGGGTGGCTTCGCCAAGGACAAGATCTCTGTGTCATCCAACAGTGTCGATTATCATACAGCATCCAACCCTTCAAGGATGAGGTATTATGTGATGCTGCCCCACTCGATGTCTATGATGTGCTCTTGGGCCAACCATATATGTGGAGACGCCATGTTGTTTATGAGTCTCGACCCCGTAGTGTCATTGTCACTTTGGGGTGTCATCTCTACAGAATACCAGAGGTAGCTCTGACTACTGTTCAACCTAAAAAGTGTCGCAAGGTAGTATCTCATACTGCAAAATTCAGCTTATTCACAATCTGTTCAAAAGGAGAATAAAAGGACACTACAACCACTACAGCCTTGCCCCAAGCACCTTCTATCGAACAAAAGCAGGTCGACAAGGTTGCAGCAAAGCGCAAAGATTCCTTCTGCACACTGAACTCTCATGTATCTTGACTTGTTGAACAACCTCAACCTCAACAGGTTCTTGATAGACTTCCACAAACTGAGCAACGCGACGTCTCCAGCAAGACAAGCGGCTCACCAAGATGCAGATTCAACAAACGCTTTTCCTTCTCCCCTGGGAACTCAACACAATGGAGATCATTGCTTCCTAAGGAGGGAGGATTTATCTAGGTAGATATCGGTGGCCACCCACCTTTTCTAGCTAGCTCAAAACAACTTTCTGGCAATTTTGGCAATTTACTATTTTTAGTAGGTTTTAACTTCCAGGGCCATTTTGAGGGCCTAAATGAAGGATTTTCAAGATCGAGGTTCTCAATGATATCCAAAGGCATTATTGAGCTCCCAAAATGAATCTCCTCTATGATACCTTTCCAACGAGCTATCATACGCCTAAAACGGAGATTGTATGCAAAAGTTACGGCCCCAGGAAGTTGATGTACTAACTTACCCAAACGGGGCCCACATGACTTTTGGCGCTTCATCTTCTAGGGTTAGGTTTTTGGATATCTAGGAATTTTGGCATTCCTGTTTATTGTAAAAGGGCCTTCAGAGCCTCATTGTAATCATCTTCTTGCGAATGCGAGTAGCCGTCACATCTCTTCTCAGAGATAAGCTACCACCATTCTAGTGAGTCTTTCACTTTGTATTTTTACAGTCTCTGTACACTTCTCTGATTAATAGAAATCGTGTATTACTGTATATCTGTGTTTATGGTTGCATCTTTGATACATTTATGTTATAGTATTGAATATCTACAATATCTCTGTGCATTTATTTATTATATCTCTGCTCTCATTCCGTGTCGAAAATAATCTGGATCAGATTGGGTCCAAAGAACCAAAATCCCTAAGTGATTTTATACCCAATGTGTCTAGTATAAAAAAATCCCAAGTCATCAACCCTCATACCCATACCTATATTAGTAAAAGGTTTGGGTGTTGGAAAAACACCAGAATGTCCCCCTACAAACCTTATTATGGATTGTACTATAGATGAAAAGGGTACATGAGAATCCAATCACCTAGAACTGGTCAAGTACAATTTAATGCCTAGAAGCAAATGCCCCCTTGATTTTCCAAGAAAGGTGGTGGGGGATTTGGTTTTCTGAAGAGAAAGTACCCAAATTCAATCAAAGGGGAAGGGAAAATTTCATATCTATGGCCCAAAACAAGCATCCTTTGAAGTCGGGTGTGGTAAACAACTATCCTTAATTGGGGCTCTTAGAGAAAATACCATAGTCGAGGGGTCCAAATGATTTTTTTGACCCTCAATTGCAAAGTGTTGGCCAACCCCTCAAAGAAGTTGTCCATGAAGAGATTTGTTGATATTACCAAACCTTCTATTATTCTATTGCAAGAGATAATGTCATATGGGGAGAGAATCACTCAAGAACTATCTAAAATATTAAGAAATTGGGACTTCTATTTTATAGATGCCATTAGGAGGTTGGGTGGGTATGTGACTAGATGGAATAAATGATCCTTTACCCTAAAAAAATCTTGGTCCTTTCCTACAGAACTAATGGCCTCCTTAATATCTCTGGATATAGGGAAATATATAGGAGAGTTGAATGTTTATGGCCCTTATATGGATAGGGTAGACTATTGGAATATATTTTTCAAAATGGATAGTGTACAAAATGGATTGGTTGTGATAAGGGGAGACTTGAATTTCACCTTAGGTGATCCAAATTTTATGAGCAGAATGAAATGAATACAAATCTATATTATGAACACAAAAATTCAATGAACAATAACATAGATATGGTAAAACTTGGCTCATATTCAATAGAGTATGTTGAAACTGTAAAATGCAGACTGAAACAATCTTGTTAGAATGGTGGTGACTTATCTCTGAGAAGCGATGTGATGGCTACGCTCATTCGCAAGAAGATTATTACAATGAGGCTCCAAAGGCCTTTTTACATCAAACATGAATTCCAAAACCACAGACATCCAAAAACCTAACCCTAGGAGATGAAGCGCCAAAATTCATGTGGGCCCCGTTGGGGTAAGTTGGTAAATCAACTTCTCAGGGTTGTAACTTTTGCATACAATCTCCATTTTAGGCGCACGATAGCCCATTGGAAAGGTCTACTAAAGGAATACACATTATGTCGTCACACTCTAAATTTTCATACAATGTGATTGTGGTGGGACCAAAAAATGTTGTTTAGGGCCTCAAAACGACCCCAGAAGTTTACGACCCGAAAAGCTAGAAAAAAATGCCAAAATGAAAGTTGAAACTGTCAGGATGAAATATTTATGTGAGCTAGCTGGAATAGGTGGGTGGCCACTAATATCCACCTAGATCAATCCTCCCCCCTTAGGAAGCAATGTTATCCATTGCATTGAGTTTCCCCATCAGATGAGGAAATTTCTGCTGAATTTGGCCCCGAGTGAGACACTTTCCTTGGTGAAGGAGTTTCCCTACCTTCACAAGATGTTTGGTGAGTTCCCTTGACACGTGTGTCCACAATATGATCAAGGGATTCATGTTCCATGTAGCCAAGGTTGATCTCTTTCACTATCAGTTGTCCTTCTACCTCTGAGGTGTCCAATAATGGTGGAAAGTATGGGCAAAGAGGTCCACATTAAACACTGGGTGCAAGCCAAGGAAGGGGGGAATGTTGAGCTCAAAATAATTCTCACCCATAACCTTGGTGATGGTATAAGGTCCATAGTAGAGTGGACAAAGATTTCGATGGGGCCCGGTAAGGAGTTATTTCTACAAGTGCAACCAAACTTTATCTCCCACCCTAAACTTGTGTGGCACTCGGTGTTGATCATGACACTGCTTGTACTTGGCATTGGACTTCTACAAAATATCTTGAACCTGTTGGCGGACGTGATGTATCCACTCAATGAACCGGGTAGGTTTTTCGGATTCAGTTTGAGCATGGGAAGAGTCTTCCTGGGTGGCCGCAAGGGGTAGTGCAACATCCATGGGACCCAATGGTTGAAATCCCAACCCCACCTGAAAGGGCCTATGGTTGGTTGAGCTATGCATGGATCTATTGTAGTTGTGATGAACATAGGGAAGACTCTCATCCCATGTGTGAGGATGGTTGGAATTGTACATGTGTAGGACATGCATGATCATCTGGTTGACGACCTCGGTTTGGCCATCCGTCTGGGGGTGGAAGGCAATGGATTTCGTGAGTTTGGTGTCTAGTAGTGACTAGTGGCTTGACCATAATATGTTGAGGAATGGGTTGTCCCAATCTGAGACAATGGTTTGCGGTATCCCAAAATGTACCCACACTCATTAGAATAATATATTGGCAATGGACTCTATTGTGATTCTCTTCTTCCAGGTGTTTAGAATTGTCATTTTAAAAAAATGATCAACCACTACAAAAATACAGTCATTTCCTTACTTTGTTGATGGAAGGCCCGACATGTAGTCCATAGAGATGGATTCTTGGGGCCTTTCAGGAGTAGGCAGAGGGGCATACATGCCTTGTTTCTTAATGGTTAGTTTGGCAATGGTGCAGGAAGTGCAGGACCTAAAATACTTGTTGACATCATGTCAAAGTTTCGGCCAATAGAAATGTTGTTGCAACACTTCCATTGTCTTTTCTACACTAAAGTTTCATGCCACCTGACTATAGTGGGATTCCCAAATCATCTTCACCCACTTTCTTGATGGAATCTAGAGATGGCCCAAATGGCATAACATCCCATTCCGAAGATAGAAACCAGTGACAATTGTGTTTGCACCCAACATCTGGTAGGTGGGGGAGAAGTCAGGATCTCTCTCATAGAGTTGGGGCCATTTGGATGTCTCATGGCCATAGGATTTTAGCACTGTGGTGAGTGCTAAAACTGGCCAGTGGCTGAGGAAATCAATGACGTGGTTGGTTATTCTTATCTTATACTTGATTTTGAGTTGGAATTGTTGCAAGTATGTGGACCATTTCTGATGGATATCATTTTGCAATTTTCCGTGTGTCTGCATGAACTACAGGAGATTATGATTGGTGTGGATGACTATCTCCTTCCCAAGAATGTAATTCCTCCACTGGTGGCAGGCTTGCATAATGGACTACATTTATTTTTTGTAAGTAGGGTAGTTACAAACAACATATGATAATGTCTCTCTATGATAGGCCATGGAGTATCCGTGTTGAGTGATAACTAAGCCCACAACATACTCTGAAGCATTTGTATCAATCTCAAAGGGTTGTTGCAGGTCGGGTAATGAGAGAACTGGGTATGAGCACAATTGATGTTTCAAATCATTGAACACTTGATGTTGTGACAAGCCCCACATGAAATTTACCTCACCACCACCCCTAGTTACTTGTATAAGGGCCCATGCAATATGGGAGAATCCCAACATGAACCTGCAATAGAAATTGGTAAGGCCTAAAAATATCTGAAGATTAGTGAGTTTGGTTGGGGATGGCCAGTCATCAATGACCTGGATCTTTGCTGGATCCACATGCACCTTGTGCTAATCAACAATGTAGCCTATGTATTGGACCATGTCCATGTCAAAGGAGCATTTTTCCAAATTTTCATATAGCTTGTGTTGTCATAGAGTGTGCGGAACCTACTGAATATGTTGCAAGTGTTCCTCTAAATTCTTGTTGTATATGAGGATGTCATCCAAATATACCACCACAAAATAATTTGTGAAAGGTCGCAATATATCGTCCATCATCCACATGAAATGTTTTGGGGCATTCGTTAAACCAAAGGGCATGACCAACCATTCAAAAATACCTTCTTTGGACTTCAAGGTAGTTTTCCATACATACATATGCTTTATTGGGACCTGATAGTAGCCATACTTCAAATCAATATTACTGAAGTATTTGGTCCCCTTGAGCTAGTCAAGGAGATTGTCGATTCGAGGAATCGAGTATCGGTTCCTGACTGTTATTTTATTTAGGGATCGATAATCAATGTAGAGTTTGCAGGCTTGTCTTTCTTTTGCACAAGCATGATTGGGCTTCCACACGGTGATGAGATGGGTTTTATGTGCCCCTTTTAGAGAATTTCTTGGATTTAATGTTTGATCGCCTCATTTTCTAACAAAGAGCGATGATATACTAACCCATTGGGTAGTGGTGTGTCAGGGGTCAGATTGATTGAATGCTTGACCTGACAGTGTAGAGGTACCCCAGTGGATAAGGAGAAGATGTCTTTGTATTCTTCCATGACCTTATCCACTTTCTTCTGTTGCATGGAGAGATCAATCACAGAGGCCATGGATGTGGTTGCAACCTTCCAGTCACTTTGAGAGTGAATCACAAAGATTAAAAACTTCCTGATTTGAGAGATGAACTTCCCACATTGCTTGGAAGAGATCATGAAAATGGAAGTAGGTGGGACTACCTTGGGTATCTTGTACAATTTCTTGCTCAAAGTAATAATAGCACTGCAAGGCCTAGACTCATATACATCATGGTGTTTCCATAAATAAGGTTGGCCCAAAAGAACATCACAAACTTCAAGGTTAGAAAGATCACACAATACCTCATCTTTGAAGGCCTTGATGTCATATGACAGGCGACACTGTTGGCTGATGTGAATATCGCTTCCTTGGTGGAGTCAGTCGATGGTGTATGGTTGTGAGTGTAGCGTTGTTGATAGGGCTAACTGCTTGACGACCTCTTCTGAAATGAGTTTCTTCTGGCTACCGCTATCAATGATGAAGTGAAACAGAGTACCCTTCACCCACATTTGTGAATGAAAGAGGCACTCTCCTTCCTCTGTCTCATCAGGTTCACCAGGTTGGATCTTGGTGGTAGCAACCATGGCACTAGGTTCCATGTCAATAATCCATCTCCTCTTTTCTAGTTCTGACTTTGAGTCAAAACCCACATCTGATTTAGAGTCTTTCACCTCATCCACGAATGACTTCTTTGAGTGGAAATCATCATTGTTATGCCATGGGATCTTATGGAATTCCCACCACTTCCCAGTGTCTTTATTCATCTTTCCATTGTCCTTATTTGTTTATGTCTTAGACTGGTTGTCTTCAGGTTGTCCATATTTTTTCTGCTCTTTGTTCTACGGGTTGGGGCTTTCCTTTCCCTATTTCTATTGTGAGGGGTTCCCAGACCCAAACTACTGCTTTTTTTGTTTAAGCTTCTGCTCGATTTTGACGACATATCGATAGATCGCGCCTAAGGATGAGATGTCCAAAAACTCCATTTATTTCTAGATGTATCTATGTAGACCACTATAGTATATGAGCACCATATATCTCTTAGAATGTTTGATATTGAGCTTGGTGCGCAAGGTATGGAAGATATTTGTGAACTTTGACATTGTTCCATCCCTTTCCTACCGTAGTGTGGTTCATCTTGTATATAGGTCATCATAACTTCCAACATGGTAGTATTTTTCTTTAATAACATCCCTGAAGGACTCCTAGGTGAGTGTGACTGTAAATAATGAGGGTTCCTATGTTGCATTTTCTCGCAGAAATTCTCCCACCAATATTTTACATGGGGGACGGCTTTGAAGAGTGTGAATGTAAAAGTTTCTCTAATGGAAAAGTTATGGATATAAAATACCCTTCTAACAGATTCAACCATTTGTCTATAGCATCTGTGTCTATCTGACCTTCAAATATATGAATATCAAAGTTGATATGTACCTTGAATGGGTCGACTCCTCTGCTCAAGGAATATGAGTCTCCTATTGGTAGTCATCGAAGGATTTGTGCAAAACTATCCATCATCTCGTTCCTCTGTTGCATGAGGGATTCCTCGAGAAACAATTTGAAAGAATATCTTGTCCCATCGCCTTTATTTTCTCCCTCCATGGGAGGTCTCTTGGGCGTGCAATAGATTTTTTTCTCAAGAGAAACAAGCTATAGATCCAACTCTTTGTACCCTGAACCTGTCAGGGACATGCACTAAGAACGACAAGGGGCAGAATCCTTCGATACCAATGATCCTGATTTCATGAGAAAAACTAAATAAATACAGATATATATTATGAACACAAAGATACAATGAAAAATAATAGAGATACAGTAAAACTTGGCTTCTGTTCAATAAAGAAATATGTTGAAACTATAAAATGCAAACTGAAACAAGCTCACTAGAATGGTGGCATCTTATCTTTGAGAAGATATGTGACACCTGCGCTCATTCACAATAATATTATTACAATGAGGATAATATTATTACTATAAAACCCTATACATCCTAAAACGTAACCCTAGGATATGAATCACCAAAAGTCATGTGGGCCCCGTTGGGGTAAGTTGGTACATCAACTTCTCAGGGTCGTAACTTTTGCATAGGATCTTCGGTTTAGGTGCACGATAGCCCGTTGGAAAGGTATATCTGAGGACTACACATTATTTAGTCACACTATAAATTTGTTTAGAGTGTGACTATGGAGGGCCCAAAAAACGTTTTTTAGGGCCTCAAAAGGCCCCAAAAGTTCAGGACCCGAAAAGCTAGAAAAAAACTGCCAAAATGAAAACTAAAACTGCCAAGATGAAATCTGTATGTGAGCTAGTTGGAATAGGTGGGTGGCCACCTATATCCACCTATATCATTAGGATAATATTAATTATGTGGCTCGACTTCCTAATTGGATCCTCTCTTTGGATATTTCATTAGAAAATTATAAGAAACTGGTCGTTTGGATATTGAACCTTCTTAAATATATCCCACCTGGAATAACAAGAGAGTCAAGGAATATGGAATTAATAACAGGCTTGATAGGATTTTAATCTTTGAATCCTTATTATATGAAGCCACAAGGATAAAAAAATAGGTCGCCATTGGTGGGGAATTTGATCATAATCATGTGGTGTTAGAAGTGGTCACTGCAATAGAGAAACCTACTAGCCCTGTCAAAATAAATACAGAGGGGATTGAGGTGGAGGATTTTGTGGGAAAAATCAAAGTTTTTTGGAAACATTATAATGGTAATCTACGACAATATGGTCAAATTTAACTACACTAAAACTTAAAAGAGGAAAAAAGGGTGGTTGTTAATTGGGAAAGGAAAAAAAGATGAAAGATGATATGGTTCTTAGAGAGGTAGAGGAAGCCTTGGAGGTACTCTACACTAGTGAATAATTTGGGTATTTAAATGAGGAACCAAAAATTGAATTAAATTCACTAGAAGATAAAAGAAGGATCATTCTTTTGGAAAAGAAAAATAATGTAGAATTAAGAGAACAAAATTATGGTTATAAGTTGGGGATGGGAACACAAAATTCTTTCACAAGTATGCAAAATGTAGAAAGAATATAAACTCTATCTAGAAAATAGATAAGGGATATGGCACCTGTTAGCACTAGAAGTCACCTTCAGATTGCGTTGAAGGTAAGCCCAGTACCCATAAGTTTATATGTCACAGGTTGGCTTTAAAGAGGTAAAATGGGTGCAAACTCATTGATAATAACGTTCTAACTCAAAAATATGGTTTAGCATGCACAAGAATTTGAGGTCTGGAATCAAATTTAGTCAGTAAGTTGGAGTAAGGGTGAATAGAGGGAAGAATTTGGAGAGGAGAGTGTAGAGGTCTGTTATGGACATCAGGTCTTCAAGCAGCCTAAGGAGGAAAAACTCAAACACAAGATCCTCTTGGATTTAAATTTCAAGGAAACTGAAAGAAATTATAACAACACTATAATCAAAACATTCATCATAATACAGTTACAACAATTCATGTGAATCATTCAATCATGAACTCTCTCAGTATTAGAGGCAAATAAGATGGAGTAAGAAAGCTAACTTAGATTAACCAAGATGTCGCAAAAAACAAATACATAACCAGAGAACCAGTGTTCTTCATAAAAATATTACAATAGCAAGGAACCTAGCTCAACCATTCGACCCTTACAAAATATCAAAACTAAGTATATATACTCAGATCCACTAGCTCCCACTAGGAGCACGCTCTGGTCACTGCATTCAAGGCTCAACGTCCACATTTTCTTCTGTCAAGTTGCACTTGCATTCTTCTGTCAAATGCAAGATCAGATTAGTATGGGCTTTGTAGGAAAATATCCTGACAGGGGAAATTTGGGTTGACAGTCTGTCTCCACGACCAATTATTCCATGCTTTCCATCTATGGAACAAAATGAGGTTCCAACCACCCCTCTACTTTCATTAACTACTTTCATCAGGATTGAGAAGAGGCCCAATACTTATGCATGTTCTAGGCGGTGCCAATGATCCCATGGAACTAATCTTGACGCTTTGAAACCACACAGCCATTTGCTGACACCAAGATGGATGCTTTGGGCCTTTGGTGTGACTTTTCTCCATTTCTCCACATGACCTCGATCTCCCATGTGAAATTTTGGGATTTCTAATTTCGGGAGTTTTCAATCCATTCAACCTCCAAAATCCCAATGCTCGATCCTGTGAAATGACCTATCCAAATCGATAATCAGACTCGTTTTGAATTTGACAACCAAGATCATTTCTTGGAATGGCCTCAGCTGCCTGCCGCTCAATAAGCACTTACCTTTCATTTATCCCCACTTTCCATATGACCCTGGGCTGCGACCGTGTGCCTAATTCCCAGGTGTTTCAGGATTTCTCATTTTGTGAGTTTGCATTGTGTTCCATGATGAAATCTCTGAGTCGCGAAATCGCGATTGTTTGGATCACGCGACATGTATCCCTTTGCATCAAACAGTCCTGATGAACATCGACATTTAGGGACTTTGGGCCAGCGACATTTCTCACTTCATCTTTCCCGAAATGACTTTCTTCACGTTGATCCTGCGCCACGTGTTCTTCTGGAATGTACGACCAATATCATTTCGGGACTTCACGCTTCGTGAGTCTTCAAGACTCTACCCTCTTACTTTCCCGACTCACGAAATTGTGAAAAGCTGATCCAACGGTCCATATCTCTCCTTTAATCAATGACTATGATCTTTTCACTATTTCGCATTTCGCGAGTTCTGATGACTCTTCTCCTTGACTGCTCCATCTCGTGAAACCACGTAATGTTGATCGTGCACCACGTGTCTTTCACAACACCAATGGCTAGTATTGGCCTTGTGATTTCAGATCTCTGTCTGACGCTATACTTCATGTAACTCTATGATCTCGATCACCCGATGGCCGCCGATATTTTTTGTCTGATTGATCTGACGGCTGAGACTGAGCATGTGCTTGATGGATTTTCACTGACTAGGTATGTACATGCCTTTGCACAATCACGTCCCGACTTTGGATGAAAAAAATTTGTGGGGTTTTTAAGCACACTTCTTTTGCATTTGGTCACCCAATGACCAGCTTCAAAGTAAAACAATCCCCTTGAAAAAATATCTGATAACATTAGGCTCCATGGGGGATAGAGTCCTCCCCGCGAGGCTCTAAGATCTCCCTTTGCATTTCCAATTGCCTTCTATTGGGCTATGGAGTCAAGATCAAAAACACCCTGCTGAAGACTATAAAGCTGACAAGTAAAAGAAAAAATAAACACACATGCTCCAAGGAGCTTATTTATGTACAAAAACCTAAGCTAATTGATTTTTACAAAGCGCTAGGTGAAAGAAAAGTTCCACCATATCCACCCAGACTGTTTGGCAATATGATCCTTTTCTTTCCTGCAGATAATCCACAAAATGCTAAGGAAGTATGACAACAAAATGAGGATGTGGCTTGGAACATTGACTATACCACCAAATGATGACAAGGTGAATAAAACTGCAGGCTCCAATTCTTTTGGAAAACACAGCTCCATATATAATCCCACAAGGTCACAAAATTTATAATCAGGGGAGCTCAACTGGTAAGAAATTAACTCCTTTCCTTTATTGTGGCTCACCTATCGTGTGATGTTCTCAGAGTGCACAGGTGGGTGTAGAATGGATGTAGGCTAGTTGATACCAGGTGATACCTGATAAATTACAGGTTCTGGACAGGAGATAAAACTCCCACTAAGCTCCTCCTTTACATGTTGCTCTATGCTTTCTGTGAATCTAGGATAGTTGATTTCCACCCAATGCTTTTCCTTAATTAATAAAGGAAAAGGCTCTATAGTATGGTCTTGAAAATCTTTCATAACACCATACTCACCTGTGAGTATTAGTGAACTAATGCAATTTGAACATTTCAGAAAATCTGAAATGTAGGACTCCATGTATATGGCCACATGATCATGAATATTGTGACAGAATCCTGGCTTCTTTAGAAGGTCAGGATGCTCCTCTACAAAAAGCTCTTTGCTCGTAAATAAATTCCCTTCTTCTTCATCTGAAACCAACTCTCGATCATCAATAGTTGCAGTTTTTTCTCCAGAAAAATGATCATAAGAGAAAGGGGCAGCAGGATTTATACCATGATAACTATGATCAGTCAAGAGCATACAACTATTTATGCAATCAACTGCTGCTACATGCTCAAAATGTTCTAGAAACTGGTCATAACATGGATATGTATTCCTGCCCATATAAAAATATGCAAATGATGAAGAACTTGATTCCAACTGTGAATCATACCTACTTCCTGGTTGTTGTTCTAGATCCGATTCATGTTCACTATCTTCTTTCTCAGAATCTGAAACAGACTGACAGTCTTCTTCCCCATGTTCATACAAATCTACCTGCCTATGAACCCACCTTCTAGCCTTGATGTTCTCTTCAACATCTCCAACATCCTCAAATAGATGTCTCAATGATGAATATTTCCTCTCTCTCAGGAGAAGGATGAGCTCTGGATGTTGAGCCATGATATAGTACACCATGGTAATAGTCTCTATGAGTTTGATCTCCACCAGCATGCTATGATAGGCATTGGAAAACATTTTGTTGAAGACAACCAAGGCTTCATCTTCCCCTCTCCTCAAGGCATTAAAATCAAACCAGTA
>JASDQU010373415.1:16207-31915 GCA_032191745.1 Picea mariana | reverse complement strand
TCAGAGCACACATGCATGAGATAGAACACAAATTTCACTCATTTCTTATTGCCTAATAGCAAGGATTTATAGTAGAAAATTTGTTTCAAATCTGACTGTTGAAGATAATAGTAAACCTTCATTTAAAATTAGATCAACCCAGATAGCTAAATCTTAGTACCAAAATTATTTGTCTTGTCTTATCTTAACCCTATGCTCCGCAACTTAGGGCACCAATCTAAAATGGGTATTACATATTTTAACAGAGGCAACCTTTACCCAGCTTTCTTTCTAATGTTACAGACCCATTACACATTGAGATGTCATTTTTGATAATCCTAGAAAGGCAGTCCTAAATGCCGGAATCGTTCCTTGCATATAGCTAAAATTGCTTAATTTTTCCTCCGGGGTGGAAAAACTGCAAACCTTTCATACTATTATTAGAGGTGCATTACTCCACAGCTAAAATACAAGAAAAGAACAAAGACATAATTATGATGTTAGCAGGAAATGCATGCCTATTCAATCAACCAAGAGAGTGTGATACTCGAGTCAATGCATCATTTGTGCAATGGAAAGGTTGCACATTATCAGGGAAAGTTACATGGTGAGCTCCCTAACCTTCCATGCAGACCCTACTCTAAACTTCAGTACTACATCTTTATTACTACCCCGTCAAACAGGTAAGAAGCTTAATGACACCGTGCCTTACCATGTAACCATGAGAAAAAGGTGACTATATTTAGTTCTTCAAAGCCTATTACTACAGTAGGAACAACAAGAAGCTGGGTTGTGCTGAGTGACAAGACTCCTCTCTCAGCCTAGCTAGAAATAGCATAAAATAAGCCATATGCACACCAATGGTAGAGACTATATGATTGTAGAAGGAAACATGGACTCAGAGAGACATTAACAGGTACGCACTGATTTTTGCCAGCTAGGTGTCCATGCAACCAACATAGACCCCACTATGATCCTGTATGCCCATAAGAATTCCAGACTCAAAATATCAATCTAGGGCATCTTATTACCATGGCACTTGTGGGAATATGCATGTAGTAAAGACGATAGTCGTAAACATCCCCTCCAACATCAAATAAGGAGTTCTTGAAAAGTTTTCTTTGACAACAAACAGGCAAGCTTAAGTAGAATCCACAGACTGTGGAATGTGAGCCACATCTCTTGAAAAACTATAGTCATCATTCATCATCATTGATGCTCTCTTTCTCTCTCTCTGGTTGTAAATTTCTGTGTAGCTACCACTGCTCCACTGTTTTCTTGCTGTCAACTGACTACTTATTTGTTGTGATAATCCCATGGGAGATCCATGATTCCATACAGATCTGAACATCGCAACAGTACCAAATTTTAATTGAGTAGTGTTTAGTATCATACCCCTCATGATACACACAATGTTAGATTTGTGATCCCCTTTTCATAGTTATGTAAAAGTACCATAGTATAAGTAGAAGATTAGACTCTAGAGAACCAGTTAATATCATAGAACTGTAGCTTCAGTAATAAATGTATGGAAGTACATTAGAGTCCAGGTGGCAACCTAAGTAGGATTTTCTCTTTTCTAATGAGACTGTGAATGGCCACCTCAAAACTGCCTTACCTTTTACATCTTTATATGTGAAAATGTAACTATTTCCTAACTGTCAAAATAGGTGTCATGCATGCAGCATAACTATTACAAAGCTTGGGTGGCAACATGGGGAGGCAATCGAGAAATAGGACTCTCGATTTACCGATATCGATCACTAACTACCAACTTTGGTTGGTTACCATGACTAACATCTATTCTTTATCCTAATTTAAACTGCGGAGCTACACTTGAGCCCTGAGTCTCACCATTTCAAAGTCGAAATCGAACAGTTCGGTGGTACTTGACTGATATACGTCTTTGGTGGTACCTACTGCTAACCTAATCTTTGATATAACTTGTGAATACTTAGTAGCTGATGATACCCTGGTGGTACTAGGTGGGCATTTGGTACTGTTGATGCTGGTAAGTTAAATTACCTAAGCATTTTCCATTCTTGGGATTGGATTATGTAATGTCCCCACCCACTGCTGATATAAAATCCTACTCACTGCTGTTAAGTTGTGATGGTTCCTTGGCTTATAACTTTTGTCAAACACTTTGATGTTAAACCCCAAACTCACTGCAATAACCCTTTCACTACTGCTGTTATGTTTTGAGTATGCTATTGGTTCAGTACTCTCCACAAACAATTTGTTGATATGCTCAGAACCCACTACTAACCCCCTTGTATTGGCTGATGTAGTGTTTTAGGGAAATATCTGGTTGGTGGGTTTCGTCAAACACTTTGGCTGATGGTTCACTTTCAATGTAGAATACCACTGTAGAGTCATTTTCTTGCTGCTGTCGTGTTATTTTCTGAGTATGGTCTTGAGTGCTTAATGTGATTTACAAGCATGCATGTGGTTTGGCACCAAACAACTTGTTTATTGCATTCAGATATATATAAAAACAGAGTACAAAGGGATAATGACTGTAACAGATTCCTCTAAAAGAAAACCTAACAACAGATCTGATATAGACCTATTACAACCCTGACCTGTGGTAAATGCTTGGCAATTCTGCTGCTTTGTTATCTTGGTATTTTTCAATGGGTAGGCGTGGTTTTGGTGCCAAATGAAAGATGTAAAAGTAACTAAATATACCAGCAATAATGCAAATAGAAATAATTTAACTAAACACAACAGTGATACCAAACTCAGGTCTGACTTCTTATTATTTTGCTGACCTGTTACAGAGCTGGATAGTAATAGAGGTTTAGATCAACCCCCCCTCCCAAATGAAATACAGCTACCACAGTACAAAAATCGGCCCGGCCATAGAAATATAGCTCTCCTTGCATAAAATCGGCCCTCACAGCTACAAAACGGCCCTCCAGAAGAGAATTTCAGCCCCACAAAGAGGTATATGACCGTGCCTGCCAAAAATAAGACGGCCTCAATCAAAGAATGTGCCCCTTGCTCTGCAACTCGGCCCTGTAGTGAACAAGTCAGCCTGCAATGAATATCTTGGCCCAGCCACAAAAAAACTTGGCCTCCAATCAGCAATATACTCAGCCTCTACTAAGGAAACTCGACCTCCTTCAAGAAGTTAGGCCTCCACATAAAGATCTGTGCCAAGGTGCTGCTACAACTGAAGAAATCGGTCCCTTGAAGTTCCACCAACCCTGAAAAATCTGAATCTTGCCACAACAATGAAATCCAATGAAGAACCTGAGTGATTCTCCCTCTAACTTGGCTAGGGTGGAATCTTTCACCACTGAAACTTGTTTAGCTAGGGTGGATCTCTCACCACCGAAACCAATCCAACTAGGGTTTACTCCAAACTGTTGTTGATTGCAGCTTCATGAGACATTCTCCAGTTCATTCTCCTCTGGACTGAGTTGAGACGATCTGTGAGAGAACCCATGTGATGGGTGTGTCATACTCCTCTGGACTGAGTTGAGATGACGTGTGGTCTCTTGTCGTGCTCCTCTGGATTGAGTTGAGAACTTGAGACGACTTGAGATGGTCTCCTGTCAGACTCCTATGGACTTAGTTGAGTCGACTTGAGATGGCTCTTTAGATGGTACGCCTATGGACTTAGTTGAGTTGATCTGTTGAGACTCGAGAGTGACGTCTTTGTGGCTGAGCATAGGTGGACGTGTCCCTAGTGGCTGAGCACTAGAGGATGTGAGAGATCCTTGCTATATTGTCTAAGAGTAAGATTTACTGTGTAACCCTAATTGTGTAAAGGGTACAAGTCGGCCCCACCATGTAAAGATAATTATTATTGTGTAAAGATTAATTATATTATTCAGTTGTACAGGTCGGCCCTATTGTGCCAATAGACACACCTATTGTTGGGCTAGGTTTTGTATAAATAAGAGATAGATCTCCATTGTGGATCATCTCACTCACACTCAACACATGGTCTGAAATTGTGAGCTGTAATTTAGGGCACACTTTTCTAGGTGCCATCTTTCTCAATCATAGAAGCACCCTCTTGTGTGCTCTAGGGTTTCTGGTGTGGAGGATCTTCTCTTGGCAAATATAGCAAAGGATTGCTGGGTTTTTCCCTTGATTGAGAAGGGTATTCCCAGGATAACTTCTTGTGTTCTTGTGCATGGTTATTCTTCTTGTGATCTTGGTTTACTGCAGCTAGTGTATTGTTGCTGCAGTGTTTATGGTTCAAGCTCATGCTAAAATAGAAATAAACTACATGTGCTTGAGCTCATCATCAAAAATTGAACATGGTTTTAGAGTGGTTCCTGAAGATGATCATTTGCACAATCATGAAGGAAGGCCGTAAAGGCTACTAGACCCCTGCCGCTGGTGTAAGGAAATGGCTGGACCCCTGTGGTGAAGTGTTAAGGCTGGTCGCAGGCCTATTAGCTTTGTTGAGGGTCTTAAAGGGAGACTGCAACATAGAGAAGCCCCTCTAGGGCTGCCGCAGCCAGAAGAAACCCTAACAGCAGACTTAACCACGGACTTAAACAAATTGCAGACCAGATTTTGAAGGAAATCTGAGGCATGCTCTGAGGTATCTTGAAGGCTGAATTTGTGACAGTCTTTTATGACAAATCTGTGGCAGCACTGGGTGGATCTAAGATCAGTCTTTATGACAGTTTTTGAAGCAAATCTAAAAGACAATTTTGTGACAAATTTAGGCCTGTTCTAAGGCTGTTTTGAACAAGTGATAAGGCAGATTTTAGGCCTGTTCTGAGGCCGATCTTTCGGACAATAGTAAGGGGAATTTCTGAGGGAGGAAGGCCGAGCTAGAGGCCTCTTCTATGGCAGTCCCGAGACTAATTCTGAAGTCTGTTCTGAAGCAGTTTTATAACAAATTCTGAAGCAGTTTGTGTGGTAAATCTGCAACTACAACGAGTGAACAAAGGCAGATCTGAGATCTTCTGCAGGCCAAATTCTCTGAGGCAATAAGGAATACTTCATGCGAAGTTCGAGGGCAAATTTTGGAGCCACCTTTTGTATAAACCAAGCAAAGATTAAGGAGCAGCTAGGCCAAACTTGAGATTCATATTGAGCACAAGTTTTCAGGCTTGCTACAGGAAGTATGCTAGCGAAGTTCTAAATCTGAGTTTGAAGACATTTTTCGTTTTGAGGTAAAATTTCTGAAACTTGTCTCAAGAATAATCCTTGACATGACTTTTTGAGTGTGTGCTATGAGTGTATCTTATTCAAGCTCTAGTGGACATCAAGGAGACTAGACTTGCAACTAGTGATGTGTAAGGTTTCAAGCCCTTGTCACTATGCGAATCATTGTCCTTTGTGGAAGAAAGGAAAGCAACTTTAGCCACCTCAAAAGAAGTCAAGCAATGCAAGCAAGAACGATGAGGAGTTCTTCTCTATCTCAGTCTTCTTGGGAAGACCAAAAGCACGAATTGAGTGTGATTATATACTAAGCTAAGTTTTGTACTACTTTCCTTAATTGATTTCATCATTACTCTGTAGTAGCTGCTTTTGATAATGAAGGGTATTATCCCTGGTATGGGTCCATGGGAGCCCTCATGACTTGGACTATGATCCCTGGTATGAGAGTCCAATTTTTCTTAGTTGGTTATTATCCTAGTACAGGAGGCCATTTTGGTTGTTATCCCTACATGAGGCCATCTTGGTTATTATCCTAGTACAGGAGGCCAGATTTCTTATTTCATTATTGAAAGGCCATGATCCCTGGTATGGGAGTCCAATTTTTCTTGGTTGGTTATTATCCTAATACAGGAGGCCATTTTGATTGTTATCCCTACGGGAGGTCATCTTAGTTATTATCCTAGTACGAGAGGCCAACAAAGCACTGTAAAGGCAGTAGAGGACCTGAGAAGACATGGGATGTCTCCAAGATAGCAGCATAGGAAAATGATGATGTCACAATTTCCTCCAGAACAAATGTTTATCCTTTCGACTTCAGAGGGAGTCACTTGACTCAGTAGGAGTCAAACTATTTGAGAAGAAGGAAGAGACAATACCTTCTCCCCCTTCAACAGTTAAGAGGGAGACAGTTGTTGATCCAGTTGATCCCATAGCTCCAGTTGATGTTCCCAGAGACATTGCAGTAGGCCAGAAGAGGCCTTCCTGGGCTCAACAGACTCTGCAAGAGGCAGAGGGACATACAACTCCTCGTGGTACATTCTGAGAGAGAAAGAGACTTAGAGATTTTCGAGCTATGTTTAAGCTATGAGTCACATCATTGATACTGAACCTTCTTGTCATGGAGAAGCAACAAGACATCAGTTTTGGCAAAATTCCATGACCGAAGAGTATCGGTCCATCATGAAGAATGATGTGTGGGATATTGTTTCGAGACCGGAAGGAAAGTCTGTAGTGATTTCCAAGTGGATCTATAAGATCAAACATGCAGCTGATGGAAGTGTCGAGAAGTACAAAGTAAGATTTGTGGCTAGAGGATTCTCTCAGGTGGAGGGAATAGATTATGAGGAGACTTTTGCTTCTGTTTCTTGATGCACTTCCATCCGTATGATTATTTCCCTAGCTGCATGGGTTGGAGACTACATAAGATGGATGTAAAGACTGTCTTTCTCAATGGTGAAATTGAGGAAGAAGTTTACATCGAGCAGCCTGATGGATTCATGACACATGAGAAGGAGTCTCATGTATGCAGGTTGAAGAAAGCTCTGTATGGATTAAAGTAGGCACCTCGTGCGTGGTATGAGAAGATTGATGGATACTTGATGAGTTTGGGCTTCAACAACAGTGTTGCTGATCCTAACCTATACTACCACATTGTTGGTGATGAGTGCCTAATTTTGGTCCTATATGTTGATGACTTATTCCTCACCGTTTCAGAAAGCCTCATTGTTGAATGCAAGCGTGCATTGGCTTATGAATTCAAGATGAAGGACCTTGGTATGGTGCACTACTTCTTGGGACTAGAAGTGTGGTAGAGGATTGATGAGATTTTCCTGAGTCAAGAAAAATACACAGTTGAGATATTGAAGAAATTCGAGATGACAGGCTATAGATCCATGCCTACACTGATGGTGATGAATTTGAAGAAAATGAACGAGGATTCTTCTGATTTAGGCGAGATTGATTCACATCTTTACAAACAACTGATTGGATCATTGATGTATCTAGTTAACACCAGACTTGATATATGCTATGTAGTGAGTGTACTTAGTCAGTTTATGAGTCAGTCGAGACAGACACACTGGATAGCAGCAAAGCATGTGTTGAGATATCTATGAGGCATAGTTGGTTATGGCTTGAGATATGCCTTCGGTGTAGACATGAGATTGCAGGGATATGCCGATGTAGATTGGGTAGGGAGCGCAGTGGACTGGAAGAGCACATTCAATTGTTGTTTTACTTTGGGGTCTGCCATGATTTCCTAGTGCAACAGGAAACAAACTTCTGTGGCTTTGAGTATCGCAGAAGCAGAGTACATTGCATTATGTGTGGCAGTCCGCGAAGCAGTGTGGCTTCGCAAGCTCCTTGCAGACTTATTTGGTCATGAGATGGATTCCACCGTTATCCATTGCGATAACCAGAGTCGTGTGAAGCTCTCAGAGAATCATGTGTTTCACGATAAATTGAAACACATTTGAGATCAAATACCATTACATCAGAGATATGGTGCAGAGGAAAGAAGTACATGTGCAATACCTTTCTACACACAAGTAAGTTGTAGATGTCTTCACCAAACCGCTTGCCAGGACAAAGTTCGAGTACTTCCGTGAGAGATTTGGCCTGGTGGAGAATGTCTCCCTAGTTGAGAGGGAGTGTTGTTGATTGCAGCTTCATGAGACATTCTCTAGGTCGTTCTCCTCTGGACTGAGTTGAGAGGATCTGTGAGAGAGCCCCATGTGATGGGTGTGTCATACTCCTCTGGAATGAGTTGAGATGACGTGTGGTCTCTTGTCGTGCTCCTCTGGACTGAGTTGAGACGACTTGAGATGGTCTCCTGTCAGACTCCTATGGACTTAGTTGAGTCGACTTGAGATGGCCCTCCATATGGTACTCCTATGGACTTAGTTGAGTTGATCTGTTGAGAGTGACGTCCTTGTGGCTGAGTACAGGTGGACGTGTCCTTAGTGGCTGAGCACTACATGATGTGAAAGATCCTTGCTATATTGTCTAAGACTAAGATTTACTGTGTAACCCTAATTGTGTAAACGGTACAAGTCGGCCCCACCATTTAAAGATAATTAATATTGTGTAAAGATTAATTATATTATTCAGTTGTACAGGTCGGCCCTATTGTGCCAATAGACACACCTATTGTTGTGCTAGGTTTTGTATAAATAAGAGATAGATCCCCATTGTGGATCATCTCACTCACACTCAACGCATGGTCTGAAATTGTGAGCTGTAATTTAGGGCGCACTTTTCTAGGTGCCATCTTTCTCAATCATAGAAACACCTTCTTGTGTGCTCTAGGGTTTATGGTGTGGAGGATCTTCTCTTGGAAAATATAGCAAAGGATTGTTGGGTTTTTCCATGATTGAGAAGGTTTTTCCCAGGATAACTTCTTGTGTTCTTGTGCATGGTTATTCTTCTTGTGATCTTGGTTTACTGCAGCTAGTGTATTATTGCTGCAGTGTTTATGGTTCAAGCTCATGCTAAAATAGAAATAAACTACATGTGCTTGAGCTCATCATAAAAAATTGAACACAAACCCCCAAAGGCTCCAAGAGCTCTCCAAATCAAATCAAATAATCATCAACATAATGAGATAATGAGCTCTTGTCTTTCTTTTATCCCTTTCACCTTTTTTGATGACCCTTTTACCCTTTTGGTTGACCCTTTTACCTTTTTACTTTATTAAAGTGACTTTATAAGGTTTGCTTAAGTTAATCTCAAAGTCACTTTATAACCTTTTTAATTTAATTATTTAATGTCACTTTAGAAATATAACCTCTCTCCCCAAATGACATCAAATAATCAGAGTAATCCCCTTTTTTCATAGACTATAGCCTACAGGAATCAAATAGGCTATTACGTCATCCATCTAGAGGGATCACGTGAAAAGGGACATTAGAGATTATAACATTTTAGCGTGTGCAGTGCTCTACTAGAAAGAAATCTACCAAGAAGCATGCTTGCACATTGTGCACATTTTAAATATATTTTACTTTTCTGTTATGTAAAAAATAAGCAAATTGAAAACATCAAAGAGGCATGACTATTTTATCTGTCTGATAGGATTTGATTTCCCAGTCTGCTTGAATATGTTTCTGTATGTTCTGGTACTTATAGCACTGGAGTCAGTTTTCCTGCTCCTGGAATCAAGAACCTGTTGGACATTTTTCATTCTCGTTTTGGACTCAAAGAGATTGGCATTGAGAAAATAGGTAAATATACCATGGTATGTACTTTATAATCCTATGAAGCATAGTAACTTTTAGTATACATCTCCTTACAGCTGGTAGTTCGAGGATAGAATACTGACTGCAGTCAATTCAACTTATTGAACTTTTATGTGCAACTTAAGATTAGTTCTGTTTATTAAAGGATACAATACTATCACTATCTATTCTGATGGTATCTCTATAATGGTTTCTTTATACTAGCTAAATCGTTTAAGGTTCTTTGGAGGACATTAACATTTTGTAAGCTTATAAATTGGAACAATAGACTGTAGAAATAGAACGAAGTTATGTTAATGTCCTCTAATGACCAAAATAGATCACAATGGAACTCAAAGATACAGCAAGTAATAGTAGCAAAATAAATATTGCCTGGGGCATGTCCTCCTGAAAGGGAATAAAATCAAAAGATATTGAAGAGTAAGTTAAAGCTTAAAATAGGAATAAGGTCTAGTTGTTGACCGGAGCATGTGCCGTTCTACTCAGGATCAATTAAAGACCATATAATCTGTCCAGATTGTGGGTAGGATATTGATTAATATGAAGTGGTTGAACCTCACTGCAATAAACTTACATGACAAATTTCTGCATGATTTCAACTTTCTTCTTGTGTTTATTATGGGTATTTTCATTTTAAGTTCATTTTTGTACAGTCGTATCATTCCTGGAAGCTCCAAATCTTGTCCATAGGAGGCATATGGTCTAATATTGAGAAACTAAAAATATTTAGTTTTTCTGGCACTGAAATATGTGAAATCAATTTTTCAGTACTGTTTAATAATTTTACCAACTTAGATATACCCTTTAAGATTAAGAAATTAAGAAGTTAACAAATAAATTATAATCAAATGGATTTTCTGGTATCTGGAATTAAAAAAAATCAGTGGCTGAAAAAACAAGAAGTTACAAAATATTTGATTCTTTGAAATTTGAAGCAAATTAAAAAAATTACAAGGACAATTACTTATCTGGCTGTCTAATGAGTACTCAGAGATTACTACCAAAGATGTTCAATTACTGATAAACTCAAACAATTTTAGAATGAATCTGGTCACTGGTGTTTTTGGTTATAATACATACATGCATTTGGAATCAGATTTTAAATGAAAATTTGGAATGATGATAGGAGAAAACTGGTGGAAAGATCATTCATCGTGTTGGTGGAGTAGTATACCTTTTTCGAGGCCGGAACTATAATTGCAAAAACCGTCCAATGTTTCCCTTGATGCTTTGGAAGCCTGTAACACCTCTCTATCCAAAGCTGATTGAGCGAGCTCCTGCAGGGTTGACAATAGAAGAAGCAGATGCATTACGAAGAAAAGGACGGCGTGTACCGCCCATTTGTAAATTAGGTAATAATTGCATATGTTAACTCTAAAGTATGGTTTCTTGTCCTTCTCAGATTCAATTTTTCTGAAGTGGCTTTAAAGTTTAAACAAGTCATCTAAAACTCAGATTATGTTGTCTGGCTTTTATATTTGTAGTCAATAAGTATGGCTTCTTGTCCTTGTCAGATTCACTTTTTTGGAAGTGGCTTTAGAGTTTAAACAAGTCATCTAAAACTCAGATTATGTTGTCTGGATTTTATATTTGTAGTCAATAGGGACTTAATTAGATTTTTCAGGCATCAGGTGTAAAACATAACACGAGCAATGTTTTATGTAAAATTTGTGTGTTTCATAAACATGGAGAGACTTTCTTTCATATAAAATTAGAATAGAGAATTTGGGATTCCTCACAGGAACAGGATGTAGTCCTTCCTATTCTGAAAATTATGGCCCAATTGTAACTGTAACCAACACATACTATGGCTAAACCTTAGATTGACATCATATATACTGATAACTTAGCATTCAAAAACTTATAAAAAGCACGGGAAGTCATGTTGTTTCAAAGCCTATGCCACTACTTGTGAGTTTCACACACAAGGTTGGACAAGAATACACAGAAGAATGAGAAAGATTGGATTCGTTCATATGTTATTAGATAATGCAATATCGCATCACAGAGTAGGGGAAGAGGAATACATAATGTAACTCTCAAATACCTAACCATTAACTAATAGTCTAATACATTAGAGAACTCATTATTACATCATTTATTTATTAAGTCTTTGTTATATGCCCAAGTCCTAATTAATATGTATAAATTCTAAATATGACCATTATCTCTAACACCCTCCCATAATAGTCATTTTACATGCTTGTTCAAATACAAAATAGACAAAAGTTTTAGACAAGCAAGATGCTTGCAGTGCACTCCAAGATAAGATCTTCAAAACAACAACTAGAAGTGGATTGTATATGGCAAGGTTGATGAAGTATAAATTATGTCACCATGCTTTTGTTAGGTTTGATGAAGTATAAATTACATCATCATCCCTCTGTTTGTTTGTTGACTCACCAGTGAGACAAGGTTCGCTAAATAGTTAGCGTTTCCACCATTAACATAGATCTTGGCTTGTTCATTGAACTCACCTTTTTCACATCTTGGTAGTCCAACACATCAAAATTTTGTGTTTGCTTCTTTGAGGAAGCACTATCTCGTTTTACCACTTTGTCTTCACCATCCCCGAGGGTCTTCTTCTTATGAATTATGTAGTGTCTCTGTGCACTATGTCAACAAACCAACAAAACTAACCCAAAATGATGACTAAGGGATGAGACTAAAAATTTCTTTTAAAACAACAATTTTGAGTCTAAGAAATCTCATCACTTCAACATTTCTACTACAAGCATCCACAAAATTTCAAATGATATTTGCAGATCGAGAATGAACTAATTGAGCCACAATTGTTCATCTCATGAGATTAACTTCTTGATGATATTGAAATCATAATAAGCTACCATTATTTAGATACACAAGGCTTCTTAAGCACTCAATGTCTGATAAACAAGGTATATCCAGATTCCACACAGGTCGAACACTGTAAGGCAACTACTTGCACAAACATATCAAAGATTAGTACACTAGTGTATTACGTGGTTAAAACCCTCAAAGAGGAAAACGGTCCATGGCCCCAGCCAATGTGCCCACTTGAGGCAATCGCTCACTTAAATAGATAAAAAATAGTACACCAATGTATTACATGGTTAAAGTCCTCAAAGAGGGAAACAATGCAGGGCCCCAGCCAATGTGGCCACTTGAAGCAATATATTAATGCAAAAGGAAAATAATTTGTTGATATTATGGTAGCTGCAGGAGGTATTTACCTCCACATGTAAACTTGACGAGAATAGAAGACTCCGGGAAGCAAGAGAAAACCCTAATGAGTTGGCTAATAACCCTAGAAGTCTTGTCGGCTCAAGAAGATAATTTATATTAGGTTATTAGCCTCCAAGAGAAGAAGTCGGCTAGAAATAATAATAATATACTGAACAGACATGTACCCAGAAGGAGAAGTCGGCTTTAGTAAGCCTGGCAGAACCACTATAAATACAGGGCGCCAATTCTCATTTGTCACAGTCTCAGAATTGCAAAGCAGCAATTGGTGCTCACTGCAGTTCCCAGTTTGGTGCGCATGTGTGGAGGAGAGTTGCAGGTGCAGCTGCTGCAGCAACCAGTTTCAGTTTTGGCTTGGACTATCTGGTCAGCTATTGTTGGTGCGCTATCCTTGGAGGAAGATGAGCTACACCTTGTTTGGCTATCTAGCCTAGGGTTTGCTTCCGGAGTAATTCTCAGTCAAGGTTAAGGTGCTCGGAGGGTGGCTTCGGCGTATGGTTGGGTGACAAGGGTATTGTCAATGGTAAAACGAGCACACAATCTTCTATATTCTAATAGGTTATGGGCCCACACCTCCTTCATTCAGTCTAAACGCTGGAAGGAAACATAGCCGCTAGGATGTTGAGCTTGTTGAGGAACTACCGCTAGGGTTACTAGCAGAAGCAATTTCCAAGACACTGCCGCTAGGGTTACTAGCAGGAGCAGTTGCAGAAACCCTAATCCTCTTGTTGAGGCACCTTAAATGAAGGGATTGACCTAATCTCCGGACAGATCAGTGCGCCCTAGCCCAACCCATCTCCTAGTACTCTCAGCAAGCCAAGACGTCAAGTTTGAGTTTGTGGTCAAATCTAGGGTTTGACCAAGTCAAAGTAGCCATGANTCTATATTCTAATAGGTTATGGGCCCACACCTCCTTCATTCAGTCTAAACGCTGGAAGGAAACATAGCCGCTAGGATATTGAGCTTGTTGAGGAACTACCGCTCGGGTTACTAGCAGAAGCAGTTTCCAAGACATTGCCGCTAGGGTTACTAGCAGGAGCAGTTGCAGAAACCCTAATCCTCTTGTTGAGGCACCTTAAATGAAGGGATTGACCTAATCTCCGGACAGATCAGTGCGCCCTAGCCTAGCCCATCTCCTAGTACTCTCAGCAAGCTAAGACGTCAAGTTTGAGTTTGTGGTCAAATCTAGGGTTTGACCAAGTCAAAGTAGCCATGACTTATTCTATGAAGTCAGAGAACAAGTTAGATGGAGCCTCTAACTTCAAAGCATGGAAGACAAGGATTGATCTCATCCTTGCCAAGAATAAAGTGCTGGATATCGTGAAACCAGAGTTTGAAGAAGGAAAGAGAAGGAACTGTAGAACGTTGCAGCTATGGAGAAGTTCAGAGATGTTGACATCAATGCCATGAGTATCATAGTGGATTCTATAAAAGACCACTTGATACTCTACATCTCCCATCTTGACTCATCGAAGAAGATGTACGATGCCCTAACAAATCTCTTCTCGGTCAGAAACATTGGACAAGTTATGAGTTTGAAGAATGAGCTCCGTGACATGAAGATGAATGATGATGACTGTTATCGCTCAGTTTGTAGTTTAGGTCATAGACTAGAGGATAAGGGTCAAACTGGCGTAACAGGGACCTACCCCACCCAATGTCACCACAATGGGGAGGTCCTTTCTATTTAGGGTGGCTAAGCCCAAGGGAGACGTCCCTGACAATCTGGGGTTTGAAAGGGAAAGGCTCAAAGGATTAAGGCAAGTTTCTCCTTCACAGATTACTGCCCAGAAGATAGTCAAATAAAGAATAACCACAGAAAAGGCACCTGCTTGCGAGACAAGGCAACAATGAAACTAGTACATGCAATAATGGTTAATACTTCATAAATCAATGACTATCAAAACTTAATATATATGAGCATATACAGCAGTAAATATTGACGAAGTCAATGTTTGCAATAATGACAATGGTGATATAATGTTACTTGTCAATAAATACTAGAATAATATAGCATCTAATGAAAATGATCAATCCTTGAATTAAATCAATGCATTAAATATCATTTGTTGCTCATATACAATAGGTTGCTACATCAATATCCTAGGGATGACGTCAGATTCCTTTAGGGTTAGTATGATTAAGCAATATAACAGACAAAGAAAGGTCAACGTTTTGCTAATTAGCCAATGAAAATCATCAATTTATCAATGTCTATCACAAGATGACCAAGCCAACAGTATTTTCTATCAACAATAGTTCAAATAAGGCATGATGTCATAATTTATTGCAGAGTTAGAGGGCTTGCTGCGTCAGGTATGACGTCAGCCCTGGTTAGTGCGTTAGGGTTAGTTAGGGTTTCAAAATTTGAAAGTTTGAAAGATGAAATTGCACAACAAGCTCAACGTTGGAAAGAATACCAGTGCCTTAAGGTAATATGGAGTCAAAAGTAAGGGCAAAATCTCAGGAGGATCAAAATTTAAAGACTAGAAAGTTAGGTTCTATGGTGCTACAATGGCAGGGCCCTAGAATCAAAACCCTAAGGGAAGGAGGCTCATTCCGGTGTTGCTTAAGCAAGGCCTCTTGCTCCTTCCTCTTTCTCTAAATATTCTTGGCAAAACAACTAGCTTCAAAGTACAAGTCTAAGGGAGAAAAGTGTTGCGGGAGCAAGGCTCTTCAAACCCTAGAAGGTTAAAACCCTAGGTGTAGAATTAACTAGGCCTAGGACGTCTCTTCTATTCAACCTATACTTTAATGCTAACTCAGAAAAAGAGAGATAAGTGTAGCAATGACTAGGTTATATCTTCCTTTATCAATGGCTAAAACAAGTTTCTCAAGCATGGGGACATATAGCAATGATCTACTAGTGTGCTTGCTACCTAGGGTTTCAAGATTTAGCAATATAATAGCAATGATATAGCAAATGTAAGAAATTAAACCTACAACCATTCATTTAAGAATTTTTGCATGAAAAATTCATTTACAAATTATGAAGAATGCTTAATCAAACCCTAGTTGTAAACCTTCCATGTGAGAAACACCATAAATGCCAAGAAGAATCCTCCAATAAGAGTTGCACCTCACTTCCAAGACCAAAGATACCAAGCAAAAGACTAAAAGTTGATCTCTCACAAGA
>JASDQU010373414.1:68395-89960 GCA_032191745.1 Picea mariana | reverse complement strand
AAAATTTCCTTGTAAAAGTATATTGTAATTTCATTTTAAATCTAGACCGTTCATTATAAGGTCGCAGATCTAACGATAGAGATTATGTTAGGGTTTTTTGCCCTAGAAGGAAACCCTCTTTTATGAGGGAAATGTATTACGACTATGGATTGATGGGAATATTGTATTCTGAGAGAGGAGACTGTGAGAGAAAGAAGAGGAAGTTACAACAGGTTTTGCTGTAGGTTGTATCCCTTCATTTGCTGGATAATAATCAAGGAAGGACCTGGCAATTTCTCTGGTGGACGTAGCCCACACTGGGTGAACCACATAAATCTGTGTCTCTCTTGTATTATGTGTCTTCTGTGTTTTGTTTCTGCATTTGTTTTTATTTTATTGCTCCGCGGTCCTGTTTTTCTAACATGATGTAATATACCAGACATAAAAAGTATGAAAAACATAAATAGAATGCTAGAAATGGTAGAATAACAACAATATAACAAGAAAAATCACCACAATAACACTGAAATGATATAAGAATAACAACATAAATAACACTTTGATTCTGAGAGAAATGGTCACAGGCCTCTTCAAGGGGGCAACCTCCAGTTGAGCAGACCTCTATTACAATAATATCCAAGCTAGGGTTTTCATACCCTCGACTCCTATTTATACTAAATATGTCTATCAAAAGAATCATTTAAAGTAAGATCCTTCTAGAAGTGGAATCTTCTATTAGGTCTTCTTACATTCGACTTATTCTATTTTATTGCAATTCCTTATTAATATTGACCTTTATTACATCCAAATATATTGTTCTATCTATGTGCGGGTTAGGACCCTAACATGTCCTCCCCCTTAAAAATAACCTTGTCCTCAAGGCTTGAGATGTGGAAATTGCTGCAGAATGGTAGCTAGTTCCCAAGTGGCATCTACTGGAGTTGTATCTTTCCACTAGACTAACACTTCCTTGATGGTTCTCTGACGTAGGTGATGCTCACGCTGGTCCAAAACTTATTATGGCTGTAGCCAAATGGATCCTTCTTCGGCTAACTCGGGAAGGTTGGTTTGAATTTGGCACTTAGTTCCAATCACCTTCTTTAAGCATGAAACATGAAAAACAAGATGTAGCTTCGAATGACTAGGAAAAGATAACTGATAGACCACCTGTCCCACATGCTTGAGAATGGTATAAGGACCATAAAATTTGGGCACTAGCTTTTGAAAATGCTCGACCTTGAGGGAATATTTCTTGTAAGGTTGCAGTCAAAGAAACACCTGATCCCCTTCTGCAAATTGAGGTTCAGAGCAGCCTTGATCTTCTTGTTGCTTCATGCAATTCTGTGCCATGACCAAATTCTCTTTGAGGGTATAGAGAATAGCCTCTCGAACTGTAAGTGTTTGGTAAACCACCTGGACCTTCAAGACACCAGGTAAGTATGAGAGAATTGAAGGTTGCTTCTGTCCATATACCGCTTCAAAAGGAGTCATGCATATAGTCGTATGGTATGAAGTGTTGTACCACCATTCATCTAGGGGTAAGCATTGAGCCCACTGATTTTTCTTTTCTGAGGAAAAACACCTTAAATATGTTTCCAAACACTTGTTGAAAACTTTCGTTTGACCATCAGTATAGGGATGATAAGTTGTGCTGAGATGCAATTGGGTGCCTTGTAGCTTGAACAGTTCTTGCCAAAAATTGCTTGTGAAAGTTGGGTCGCAATCAGAAAAAATAGAGTGCAGCATGGCATGAAGCTTGAAGATCTGATCCATGAAAATTTGAGCCACTGTGGATGTTGTAAACAGGTGTTGAAGAGCACATAAATTTGCATACTTGGAAAGGCGATCAACAACCACCATGATGACTGATTTATTTCCTGATTTGGGTAAGCCTGTAATAAAATCCATAGAGATATCCCCCCAAATAGCAGGTGGGATCAGAAGCGGTTGTAGTGTTCCAGGATATTTGACTATTTCTCCCTTGTTACATTGACACACATCACATTTAGCGACAAAATTATGAATGTCCTGTTTCATACCATCCCAGAAAAAGGACATTTGACCATGTCATAGGTTTTGGTGAACTTGGAGTGCCCCGCTGTGGGTGTATCATGAAGCTCAGAAAGTACCGTGGAATTAAGATTTGATTGTTTACTTAAATAAAAACGACCTTTGTATCGAATCTCATCATGGAGCCAAGAGTTCCCTAGGGAAGTTGGAGCAGTGGAATGCAATTGTTGGATCAGATGCAAACTTTTGGGATCTTGTATCCATTCCTGGTGAACGACTTAGATCCAATCTGGTACAATGGAGGAAAGAGAAAAAAGGGATCCTTTGTCTTCATATCTTCAGGAAAGTGCATCCACAACCACATTGTCTTTTCCTTTCTTGTAAATGGTCTCACAATAATATCCAAAGAGCTTAGTCACCCATTTTTGTTGCTCCAGGGAGGAAATGCGTTGTTCCAGAAAATACTTGAGGATTTGATGGTCTGTCTTAATTTGAAAGCGTTGCCTCAATAGATAAGGGTGCCACAGATCAACGGCATGTAGAATAGCCAACATTTCCTTTTCATAGATTGATTTGCCTAGATTTGTTTCAGATAGTTTCTTGCTGGTAAAGGCCAAAGGCCGACCCTCTTGCATAAGGACAACACCAATTCCTTTCCCTGATGCATCACATTCCAAGACAAAGTTCTTTGTGAAATTAGGAAGGGCCAAGACTGGAGTGGTGCACATGGCCATCTTCAAGGTTTGAAAAGCTTGAGTAGCAGCTGGGGTCCAAGTGAAAGATTTATTTTTTAGGAGAGCAATGAGAGGTGCTACAAACTTTCCATAATTCTTAACAAACTTGTGGTAATAACCTATTAAGCCCAGAAATCTACACAATATTTTGAGATTCTTTGGGTGAGGCCAATCTTGCATAGCTTCAATCTTTTTAGGATCCACCCTGACGTTGTCGTTTCCAACCAGATGACCCAAGTACTCTACCTCTGAGGCGCGAAAATCACATTTATACTGTTTCAAGAAAAGTTGGTGCTGAGACAGTAGATGGAGAACTCGATCCACATGAGCAAGATGGTTTGTCCAGGTTTTTCTATAGATGAGATTATCATCAAAGAAAACTAAGACAAAATGACGTAGAAAAGGGTGGAAGACATGATTCATGAGGATTTGGAAGGTGGAGGGGGCATTACACAAGCCAAAGGGCATGACCAAAGACTCATAGTGGCCCTCATGAGTTCTAAAGGAAGTCTTGGGAATGTTTGCCTCATTCATACGTATCGGGTGGTAGCCCAAACGAAGATCAAGTTTAGTAAAGAATTGGATGCCACCTAATTCATCCAGGAGGTCATCAATGACAGGAATGAGAAATTTGTCTTTAATGGTAAGTTTGTTGAGGGAACGAAATTTAGGACATATTCGCCAAGAACCTTCTTTCTTCAGGACCATGACCACAGGAGAAGAGTAGGGGCTTGTACTAGGGTGGATAATGCCTACATTAAGGAGTTGCTGGACCATTGTATCAATTTCATTTTTTGGGGAAAAGGGGTGATGATATGGATGGATATTGGGAGGAAGGATTTCGAGTACAAGGGGAATGGAATGATCATGAACACCATGGGAAGGAGGGAGTCCCTGGGGAGTGGAAAATATCACTTGATGTTTAGAAAGGATGGCTTGGAGGTCTTGTGGCACCGAGGGTGTCTCTGTTGCTTGTATGGCATGGAGTTGGGAAATAACACCAGAATGACCTTTATTGAGCATCTTTTCCATGCAATGGGAACTTATGATCTCAAGTGAACTGACGGTGATGCCTCAAGTGAACTGACGGTGATGCCTTGGAACTTATATTGGTGGCCCTCTTGGTCAAATTGCATGGTTAATTCCTTGAAATCCATGAGAATGGGACCCAAAGTCCTTAGCCAATCTACACCAAACACAATGTCACAACCTCCCATGTTGATAGCAAACATATGAGATTTCAGGTGGTAGTCACCAATTTGGAGATGCACATTTTCACAACGCCCTCCACATTTCATGGAGCCACCATTGGCAATCATGATTTGGAAATTATTGATGGCATGGATGTAGCAATGAGTTTCTTGGGAAATGCAACGAGCATAGAAGCCAGTGAGAGCATTGAGGGAAATGGCTGATTCTACTTTGGGAGGGTATGAGGGAGGGGTTATGTCAGTGGTTTCAGGTGACTCAGACACAAGGGGAGTTTCAACATCCTCTTCCAAAATATCCTCGGATGGCCATACAAAGATTTTGTTCCTTACACTTGTGGCCCAGGAAATATTTGTCATCACAATTATAACAAAGGATTTTGAGTTGGCATTCATCCATTTCATCCCTGGTCAATTTTTGGATCTTTAGTGGAGTGAAGGGAGTAGTGGGATTTACTAGTTTAGGGCGAGGGATAAAGGAGGTTTTTTGGTTTTGAGAAGATACAACCAGTTGTGCTTCTTTAGCTCTTTTAGTAGCCTCCACCCAACTATGAGACTGAGCCATGAGGACATGGGCCCGAATCTCATCCTTGAGGTCATTGATAAAACACTCTCAAAAAAAGGCATCAGACATGCCCTCTGTCTGAAAATCCAGGTGCTCAAAGGCAGCTATAAAGTCTTCTACTGTTCCTGATTGTTTCAACTTTGTTAAATAACCCAAATGGTTGGTGTTAGTGTCAAAGCGTTCATAAAGCTCTGCCACAAAGTGTGTCCAAGAAATATACCCTTGACGAGAAGTTTTTCTCCATTGCCACCATTGCCAACGTTCTTGATCTAGATGGAGAACACCATACCAGATTTTGGCCAAGTCAACTGTAATTCCGTATAAAGAGAAATAATGTTCCATTTTGGTTACCCAACTAGTGGGGTCCGAGCCATCAAATTTGGTCACATCCACCCGCAGAAGGCGTAGGTCACGTTGAAAGTGATGGTGTTGAAAGTTATGGGAGTGAGAGGAATGTTCACCTTCAGTATGTGGAGGTGAGTCAGAGGAAGGGTTATCTATAGGGATATGAAGCTTGGTGCAGAGTGATGAAAAGACAGATTCAAGATGGGTTGTCAGATCTTGTTTGATTTCGTCCATTGAGGACTGCATGGTTGTATTGATGGCGACAACATTGGCACTGAGTTGTTTCACTTTTTTTTGGGTCTCGGTGAGAATAGATATCAAGGTATTGAAGTGAGCTTCCAAGTCTTGGCTGCGGGTATGGGCCACGAGGACGAGGGAACCAAAAAAGGGTGGGTGGGGTAATTTTTTTTTCTGAAAAATGATGTGTATGAATGTGATAAGGGTCAGGAGATGAATCGAATGGAATAGGTCTCAAATAATGGTGAAATAATTTCACCTGCAGAGTTATACTCCGGTCTGAAGAATACTGCAGGGATGCAATGCCCAAATGCTTAACTAGGAAGAAAAGTGTAGTTACTTGGCAACCCGAACACAGTTGCGCAGCAATAGATCTTGTCTGTTTTAATTTTTTTATGTTTATGTCCCCAAGGGTTAAGTATTTAAGGGTTCTATAGACAAGGGTTTACCCTATGCTATAGCTCTTTGATATACGTGTGGGGTCCAACAATAGTACTCGACCCAATATCTTAGGGCACTAACTGTTAAGAGGCAATGAGGTCCTCTCAGCAATAGGGAAATAGCTTGGGGGCTAAACACTGTGTTCAGACTTGAGGGACAAAGGGATGCAGACTCAATATGAAGTAATTTCTCCAGAGTAACTTTTCTCTCAAAGTTGAATGCTTTCTCCCCTTTTCCATAGCTCGAAATTGTTCTCTTATAGCCTTCAGAATTAAACTAAAGGGCCGAGTTAGAACATTTCCAATATATGGAAGGCCAAGGATCAGAGATCTTCTGTCGTGACATGGAAACCTGACCTTATTTTGTATTTTCTGGCACAAATCCCGATATACGCTGGCTGTAGTGGGGAAACTTGCATATACACATCTTGTATAATTGATAGGGAGCGTATAATACATGGGTTGTAGTGGATCAGCCTACGTATATGCATCTTGTATAACTAATAGGGAGTGTATATGTGGAAAAATGTATATCTTTAGCTCTGGATTCATCAAAAAGGGATGACAAGTCTGCATAGGGAAATGGAAAAAGGCCCTCTGTGCAAGATATCAATGGTGAGGAAAATCTTGCTATAACAGATGCCCCCTAATGTGTGAGATCAGAGGAGTATCTGTGGTGACCGAAATAAATTATAAATAACCCAGAAGTGGAGTGGTAGGGAACCAGCTGGATGAACGCAATTTCTAATTACATTATGTACTAACTTTGCATACATGGCTGCCAAGAATACAATGCAGATACATGTGGAAAATATACCAAACAAGTGTTCATGGCCATGAATAGGCAAATACAAATGTGGTTACATGCCAAAAGTTGTCATAGTCATGAACAAGGCCCAGTGAAACCAGTCTCAAAATCCATCTAAAGATATCTGTATACCACGGAGTACAATCTGATCTCCCATGATCGTTGAAGTCAAATAGGTAATGGTCCAATGAAAGGGAAGAAACAACTCAGGAAAGTTATGGCCACATGATGGTGTCTTCAATTCTTCTACACTATCCACCAAAGGTGCAAGTCTACATCATGTGAATAAAGGAGTTGAGGTCGAAAACGATGAGACATCATTTGATTACCGGTCATTGAGGTATACTGTTAACAAACATGAGACAACCTACCAATAATGAAAGTAGGTATCAAGGCATCGAGTACATTCCTACAAGTGTGAAAAAGGAGTCGATGTTGAACACTTGAGAAATCCATTGATCAGGAGGCATTGATGTATTCCCATCTGTCAATGGAGAGAAGGCCTGCCACTAATGACTGCAAGCCTCAAGGTACTCATAAAAATCTAGGTCATATATCCAGAACAAATGAGCTGAAGTCGATGGAAAGAGACCCTCTGAAAGGAGAGCATTGAGGTATCTCTCATAAATCAGCATAAGGAACAAAGAAGGAGCTTCATGATTTGGTGGAGATCGGACGAAGAACATGTTCACGAACTAATGACCCTGTGCATCTTTCGCGTGTGCCAAATGCAATCGGTACATGAAAAGGACCCTCTGAATAGCATCCAATGATGAAAAACTGTTGACAAAGGTGAGGAAACCACCAATAAGACTAATGGCATACAAGACACTACACGAATCCCAAAGTGTGAATAGATGTCTTTCCTTCGAACACAAGGGAAACCACCTAGTCAACGACCAATGATGAAATGTCAATTGTTGGGTTCAAGTTGACCTACTAATGATGAAATTAGGGCCAGGGTGCATGATAATACCAAAGTATCATGTGATTCTGAGACAAACTGAGGGTATGGCTGACATGCAAAGTCAAGATTTCTAAGGAGTGGCTGACACAGGTTGATAGACTTCCTTCGAACAAGACCATGAGACATATGGTGGAATCCAACAACATAGACTCAATGATGTGACAATTTAGATGCAAGAGGCATAAATAACGTTCTTTATAGGGACTGAAGAGTAACCAGTCGGTAGAGAAAACTCTGTAGTGAGATCAGCTTCCTAAGGCCATGCTAAACCCAAAATTATGATGACACAAGGAATCAATAATTTTGTTCTTTTTTCAAGGGGACATGACTGCTTCCAATTACAATATAATACTCCCTTTTTGCCCATGTTTTTTTCTTTTTCATAACAAATGAATGCTATGATACAAAGGAGGGAATGAGTGTCTAAAGTAAGCAAAACTAGTTCCACATTGGAACGTACCTATGCTCAATGCAGTGGCATGCATACAAGAGATGGACACTCGGGGTGATGTTCCCTCCAAGGTATGGGGTGTCAAATTTCGAAAGATATAAACAAGGCTCTGCTTGGTAGAGGATGAAAAAACTTCTTAGGCAATGGTTTATAACACAAAGTGAGAACTGGCTAAAGGCTCAATACTGCAAGCGAGGGCATGAGATGCAATCAGAACTTAACACCAAAAAAGTCCTTTTTTTATATCTTTTAGTCTATTTGGTGTGAAAAAGGGGTAAACTTGTGCCAAATAGATGTCTTTTCAAATCCAATTTACGAGTGTGAAAAAGACAAGTTCACTCGAAAATCTTTTCAATTTTTGGTAGTGAGTGGGAAAAGAGCTTAATTAAGACTCATGACCTTTCAAATCCAATTTTAATGAGTGTGAAAGGGACAAATCACTCGACGATATTTTTGGTTTTTTATACAAGTCGAAAAAGATCTTAACTAAGACTTATTGGGAGATTCTAGGCGGAAATTCATGGGGGAGGCCAAGGATCCCATGATGGACCTCTATAGAATGTTAGTGTATCACAAGGAACTGACATAATCTTGGGAAAATCGAAAGATCTCCAAGTTGAGGAGGATAAAGTGCTAACAAAGGGTATTGTCTCCATGGTATATCGGATAATGTCTCTTCTTGGGAAAGACATAGGTAGAGGCATTGGATACCTCACAAGACCATCCCAATCAAAGGGAACCTTGTCAAGACTTGGAGGGAGAGAACTCGGGAAGAGTAAAAATCTCTCTTGTTTAGAATGTGCAAGACTAGAATGCTAAGGACGTGGCATAGAAGGTATAGAACCAGAACCAGAAGAGTAGGATCATCCAAAAATTGCATCGGCGCGACCCCTTCCTTAGACTTGTCAATCTCCAAGAGAAGAGTGGGATTGATCAAATATTACATCGATACGACCACTTCCTCAACCATTGGTTGAATAGGATACGAGACCACAAGGTCAAGAGGTGCATCACCCCCAAAAACAAGAGTGTTTTCGGTCAAAGATTGCATCGACACGACTGTTGGTTGAGCAAGATGCGAGATAAGAAGATCAAGAGACACATCACCCCTGAACATAGGAGAGGTGTCAGTTAAAGATTGCATCGACATGACCACAGGTTGAACAGGATGTGAGACAACAAGGTCAAGAGATGCATAAACCCCTAAAGGAAAAGGGGTGTCAGCCGAAGATTGCATCAGCATGACTTTTGTATCAACCAAAGAAGGAACAGAGTGTTGTGAAACCATAGATGCCTCAGAACATGAAGGGCCCTTAGTTGAGCCCCACGCTTCTGGTATCCCAACAATAACATGAAACAAATGAGTAAGGTGAATTCCTTCACAAGTCCTGCAAAGGAATCTAGGCTTACGCCTGAGACGTCTAGGCTTCTCAATCATATGAATGCCCCCAACATGACTTGTAGTGGCTGGTGACATGCTCCTAGCATGACTTGTAGAGGCTACTAGAAAATCTCCAACATGACTAGCATAGGTTGGTGATGGATCCCCAACATTACTAGTAAAGGTTGGTGATGTATGTGTGGTGTGACTAGTAGTGACCAGACATATGCCCCCAGCATGACTTGTAGTGGCTGGTTGCAGGTCTTCAACATGAATCGCAGAGGTTTTCGACCAATATCCAACATGACTAGCATAGGTAGGAGATGGAGCTTCAATATGACTAGCAGTGTCTGGACTCGAGGCATTAGTGAATTGCAACATTTGATTCCAAGGTGCATGGAAAGATTGGTTCTAAGAAATTGCAGGCCAGGAAGGATCCTGGTTTACCCCCTGTCCTTATCTAGTAGGACAGTATCCTCCTCCATACTGATTCATAAAGGGTTGTAAGGGCATTGACACTAAGGAAGCCGCTTGCGAAGAGAAAGCAACATGACAAGGGTTACTCATGTGAGGATATATGTTGCCCCCTTGTGAAGGGATCCCATAAAGAGGGTGGTCTAAACCATAAAATTGATTCTCTCCATATGAAAGACCTGGTGGTAATTGAGGATCTATCATGGAAAAAGTGTTTGAAGAAATTGACATGGCGAACGAAAGATACATGGGTGGGGTGTAATAAGTGGGATAAACACCCATCTGAGTACTAGCTCCTGAAAGAGCATACCTAGTATTGGATCCATAAGGGGGAAGGTTCCAACCTCCCATGGGGACACGACTCATATCAAACGAAGCAGTAGGCATCAGAGCCATGGTGCCCCTGGGTCCAATGCTAGGATTCATATATGTAGGCCAGGGAGAGGGTTGCACAGTGGAAGGCATATCAACAGAAAAATGGCTAGAGACCTAAGGTGCGGACTGAGCATGGTATTTCTGCATACCATTGTAAAAAATGGAAGGGTTCATCCCCATGAAATTAGAAAGTATCATGGGGTGGGTAGAAGTGAATGAGGGAGAAAAAGAAACTCCACTATCCATAATAATAAAACCAAAAATGGACTCCCAAGGTTGATTAACAGCCAAAGAGCATACCGAAAAGTCAAACGACCAATATGCATGCAAACGAGCTAAAGTGGCTGAGTGACCTCCCTCGCTAAAGAAGGTATGTCTCGTCCAAGAGGGACCTGAGACTCCCCGCTAAAGTTTGGAGGTAACAAAATCATTTATAAGGGACCTCGTAGGCTTAACAACCAGTCGGTCAAATCCCCCCAGAGAGGTAATCCTCCATAAAGGCTATGTGTTGTCCGACCCCTATCTGACTCAGGATACAAGCAGAATAACCCCTGCAAGTAACCTATGAGATACTTAAGTCAAGCAACTAATAAACCATTGTATAACTGATGCATAGATGAGCAGTCGTAAGTTCAGATCACCGTATGGGTAGGGTAGAAAAGCCCGAAACCTTGAAAGCATCGCCTCTCACAGAGGTATGGGTACTAGCAAGATCCCCAAATACGAATAAATCCACATAAATATCTTTGACGCTAGGTGAGTATCCAGGGGTTATCCCTTCAACTAACTTTGTACGACCTCATGATTAACTTCGGTGTGAGTGGAGCCTCCTAATACTACCCATTATACAATGGACTTCTCAACTCCCTGTCTTAGACATATATGTTGATTAATTTGCCTTGGAGAATTTTACTCACAAAATCCTATTCTAAGGCACTAAAACCTAGGCTAGTCGGTGCACCCTAAAAATAAAATCGTGACTAATCAATTTTAGTTTAAAGCGTAAATTTTATTGGTCATGGTTACTCAAAAAGGTATGGAAGTGAAACTCATGGTGTTATGACTCTGCAAGAAAATAAATATGGATATAATGCAAAGTCTATCTTTAACTTTTCAATGAATGATATGCTAATAAGAACAGTGCAGTCTTCAATTTCAACTCCGCAATTCAGAATTAAAATGCAATCTTTCACTAAATGTGCTAAGCTAATGATAAAGATTCTAAAACGAAAATGCCAACCAATGCAAAATGCCTGTTTTTTTTGTATTGTCAATATACTAAAAATAAAATGCATGGACTAATGAGCAACCTGATATATAAATTCTACTGTGTATAAAAGCAATAACTCGAGCAGAATACCAAGCAACCAAGCAAACAACCCAGATAACAAGGACAAATAAAAAATGGAAAACAAAGAGAAAGACTCCGCCCAAAAATTCAACTCCAAACAGGTTTCTTGTCATCCCAGATGATCTCAATAGACACTACAAAGACATAATAAGGCTCAACAATCTTCAAATCCCACCCAACAATCACTAAACCAAGAAAAAAAGCAAGGGGAAGTGGTATATGCGACTGTTCAGGAGAACAGAGCGTATATACGCTTCTTACAGTGAGACAACAAGCGTGTATACGCGACTGTCAAGGCAAAAAGGGCGTATATGCTTTAAAACAAGGTTAGGAAAGGGAAAAAGGATAAAAACTCAGACTCAGAGTGAACAGAATCTATCAAGTAGTGATATGACAAGAAATACAAAGGAAAAAGAGCAATGCAATAAGAAAAAGTACTTCAACCCTTATAAGGAAGATCTCTCCCCGGTGGAGTCGCCATTTCTGTTATAAGGGAAAAACTCTCTATGGAAAAGGGTAAACCACAACAGACAGGTATGACTGCAGAAATCAACTCAAATCCAACATATGCTATATAAACTAATATGCAACATAAGAAAGAGGCCTACCTCGATCCAACGTTTGATGATGTTCCATCGTTGAGAACTTTGACCCAAAGCTTTATTCCTGCAAGAAGTTCTCAACAAACAAGCAGAGAAAGTACATAGTGATGATATAAAAGGGGTTAGCACATCAGATAGCATAATCCATTAATAAACATTACAAACATGCCCATGGATAATAATCATATATTTTCAAGATATCAATAGGATTGGAAAGGAGTATTTCTATTAATAATTGATCAACAGAAGTGACAACAATACATACTTCTGTGTTAGCACGGATCGAAACCAAGAAACCAATTTCCTTCCAATTGGGTCTCCACCACTTCAATCCTCCACCAAAGGTAAGCTCATAAGAAAGAGGCAATGAGGTCCTCTCAGCAATAGGGAAAGATTTTGGGGGCTGAACACTGTGTTCATACTTGAGGGACAAAGGGATGCAGACTCAATATGAAGTAATTTCTCCAGAGTAACTTTGCTCTCAAACTTGAATGCTTTCTCCCCTTTTCCATAGCTCGAAATTGTGCTCTTATAGCCTTCAGAATGCAACTGAAGGGTTGATTTAGAATGTTTCTAGTATATGGAAGGCCAAGGATAAGATATCTTCTGTCATGACATGGAAACCTAACCTTATTTTGTATTTTCTGGCACAAATCCCGATATACACGGGCTGTAGTGGGGAAACATGCGTATACGCATCTTGTATAACTGATAGGGAGCATATAATACGTGGGCTGTAGTGGATCATCCTGTGTATACACATCTTGTATAACCGATAGGGAGCGTATATGTGGAAAAATGTATTTTTTTAGCTCTGAATTCATCAAAAAGGGATGACAAGTCTGCATAGGGAAATGGAAAAAGGCCCTCTGTGCAAGATAGAAATGGTAAGGAAAATATTGCTATAACACTAACTAAGGAGGATAGACCGTACCCTTAGCCATACTACCCGACTACCCAGGTACTAAAGAGTATCTTCCTGAGTGATGTTCTCGGTGGCACTATAGCAGTCACACGGCCGATCGGTTTATCTAAAGGGGGCTTCAGGAAATCTAGGTCGATCCGTACATAGGTGTTGTCTGATGTGCTACCACTCGAAGGGGTACCAACATGGGTTACAAGGGTGGCCAAAATATGTGCGCTTAAGAACCAATTGTATTTCCTGCATGTATGAATCCCTCAACCATGGGTTTATGCGCATAATGATAGATATCTATGGTTTAAAGACGCCGGAAATTGTCTCTACCTTGAAAAAAAAATTACCCACAATTTCTGCCAAGGAAAGTGCTTTGATACCACTTGTAATATAGCATATATAAAAAGTATGCAGAATAGAAATAGAATACTAGAAATGGAAGAATAACAACAATATAATCAGAACAATCACCACAATAACACTAAAATGATATAAGAATAACAACATAAATAGCACTTTGATTCTGAGAGCAATGTTCACGAGCTTCTTTGAGGGGGGCAACCTCCGGTCGAGCAGAGCTCTATTAAAATAATATCCAAGCTAGGTTTTTCATACCCTCGACTCCTATTTATACTAAATATGTCTATCAAAAGAAGCATCTAGAGGAAGATCCTTCTAGAAGTGGAAGCTTCTATTAGGCCTTCTTACATTCGACTTATTCTATTTTATTGCTAAGGCCTTATTAATATTGACCTTTATTACATCTGAATATATTGTTCTATCTATGTGCGGGTTAGGATCCTAACACTTGATGAATATTACTCCTCTTATCTATTTAAGAGTTGCATCTATGTTGGGGTTCTCATGCTGGAATGAGAAAGTGACTGTAAAATTATTTTGCAATGACGTCCAGGTTGCAGTTCCTTTGCGAAGTTCCTAGTCTGTATACCAATTCGTTGGTATGCCCTCTAGAGTGTGTATGAAATGATGAGGCCATTCCTCTAGGGTTGTCTTTTTCCACAAAGTTCTACACTTCTCCAAGTGTTCCGCTAGTTCCCCCTATCCATCATACTTTTATCGTTGCTTGTTGTCTTTCTATTTTGCACCGAACCTTATGCGTAGTAACCGCTTACATTGGTACACAGATTGTCTTTTTGTGTGTGCCCCACCATCTTACAGGTTTGGCCTTGAGTGATATATCAAGTGCTAAGAGTCTCTAATTCTCTGAAACATCATATTCGTACTGTGCCAATAATGTTTCTATATCATTTATCCCATTGAAGCTGGGTGGTTCCCTTATTTCCGTGCCTACCCATCTTATTGCGTGGTCTATTCGTGCACATATTCTTGTGGACACTTCATGTAGCCTTTGTTGCCAGTTCTCTAAATCGGTATCTAATTTTGTTGCACATGAAGTAATGCTCTGCCAATTGAGTATCCAATCTGCAATTCGGTTTATGTAATCCTCATCGCATGCAGTTGTTCTATACAACTGGCCGATTTCCTCTAATTCTAAGCAAGTAGGTTCTGTTAGGGACCTATAATCATAGGTAACTCGATTCTTCGGCTGTTGATTTGGCATTACTCTCGTGATGAAGACATCTGGCTCAGTTGATTCCATTTTCCCCTCCATCTGTTTCACCTGATCCTTCATCACACTACCTGATACTTTGTCACCTTGCTGCGCCCTTCATTCCCTCATCCTTCACTTCTACTCCTCTTCGCTATCTTCGTCCCTACATTTGCAATAAACCACCTTAGGATAAAAACATTAGGTTAGTAGTTAGATCAGACTTGTTAATAATAAATTAAATATTAATTAAATTAATTAATTAATAATTAAGTTAGTTGTTAATACTTAGGTTAGTGCTTTATTAATCACACAAAAGAAAAACAATTAAAAATATAATACAAATAAAACATAAAACAAATAATTAAAAAAAACAAATACAAAACAATAATAAAAAACAATATAAAACACAAAAATAAAATAAATCATAAATAAAAACTAAACTATATAGTTAAAACAAAAATTAATAAACAAAAATATAATATAATAACTTAAACAATAATAAAACAAAATTAGAAATGAGTAATAAACAAGTAAAATGAATAGGCGCAAAACATCAATAAAACAAATAATAAATTAAAAATAAAACAAAATTAAAACAAAATTAAAACACGTAAAACAAAAATTTAAAACATAATAAAACGAAAATTTAAAACTAATAAATAAAACAAAAAGACAAAAACAAATAAAATAAAACATAAAGCCCACCTTATACACTTATCCCAAGGTAAATAAATCACCATATGCACTTATATGAAAAGTGTTATTGGGAGGGACACTTGTCACCTCCAGGTGATTTCGGACCCCCTCCTCCCAATACCACTTACCACCTTAGGGGGGTCCAAAATACCACCTTTCCCCCAAAAACAACCCTCCCCCAAAAACTCAAAACCGCCATTTTTGCCATTTTGACCAGTTGTTTTCCAGGAAGGATTCCAAGCAAACGAAAACGAATTTTGGAAAACCGAAAGATGTTTTTCTTTGTAAAGGGATGAAGAAAAAAAACCTCTTGTCTTTTTTGTATAGGTGCCACCATATGGGAGAATCAAAGATATCTTTTATTCTCATTTTTCGGATTTCTGGTTCTTTCTTTTTCAGCCCTGATTTTGCGGGAGTTGTTTCAGCGAGCCGGAGGTGAATTTGGTGAAACCAAAAGAGGTTTTTTGTCTGAAACATACTCATATACAATAACCTCCTTCAGTTTTTCCCCAGGTGTCAACATTAAAGAGAAACATATGTTTGAGAGGACCCCTTTTTTGTAGAACTTCGGCCCGTCTTTCATGGCGGACAGTTCAGGATGTTTGGGGATTTGTTTTTATTTTTGGTCGAGGCGGTTGAATCCGACTTCCTAAACATGTTGGGGCATATCTCCTATTTATTCATATGATTTTAATGTAAAATTTTGTTGATTATGGCACCCGAGAATGGGAGGGACCATGATTGAAGTTTGTATCAAAGCTCATAGAGCTTTCTGTATTTCATCAATCCAATAATACAGTCACAACAGCTACAGGATTCATGTGTCATTTTTGGTGGTGATATTTTTCTTATTCACTGTGATTTGTTTCCATTGTATTTTTTAAGTTATTCATACTCTGAATTGTGCAAATAAGTTCAAAGAACAGAATTTGTTGAGACATACACTCTGTTTCTGGCTTTGACATAATTGTCAATGTTTTATTTTCAATGGTTAATTTAAGGATTCTTGATTGCCCTATTATTGCCTGGTCCTCTCACCTTGCTCCTCTAAATCCAAAATCAAATTCAAAGAATCCAACAAGAGTGTCTACCTTGCCATGTAAGGTTGTCTGTAGAACTTGTTTTTGATTGAACTTCAGGCTGTGACCCCATTACCCAATGGACCTCTTTTCTCCTGTTCTAGCCAATCATTTAAAAAATCCAAACTCTGAACTAATTAGCTAGCCTAATATCTATTCAAACAAATCTATATCAAACAGAGAGATCCCTATCTGAGTCTTGGAGGGCTAGATCCAAGACTCAAAGTGGTTTTGATGTTTCCTCTGTGACTGCCTCCACAACCTTGGGAAAATTACAGAGTGCTAATAGAATGGTGACCATATTGGGGAAATTTCCCTAGTAGTATGCTTCAAATTTATAGATCTGATCACTGATGGTGGATAGTGACCAGACACAAGAAGGCTGAGATCATTCACCTGGTGATTCCAATTAGCTCCAGACAGTGCAAACTCAAAGATTCCACTGGAGGAAGAACCTGAAGCATGACCAAACAGCCAGGCAAGATCAGGTACTCAAGCCCAAACTGCATTCAAGATATCTTTGGTTTTATTTGTAATTATGTCTTATCTTATTCTAAGCCTGATAAAAAGTACATTGTTGAAGATTGCATTGACCACCTACTAATTGATGAGTCTCAAGAGATCAGATCCCTAATTGTAGATCATGTACATACTCATGCACTTGCAGAAAGCCCAGTGAGACATGAGCCTCGTGCTTCTCCTACCATTGTTGAAATTCTAGTTAGCTACAAGCCCCATGCTTTACCTCTTATACCTGTGAAAATCCCAGACTGATACAAGACTCTAGATTTGCCTCCTATCCTCCATGACCTCCCTATCAATTACATCAATAATCTGCCCAGGTTTGATGGAGAAAATGTGAAGATCACTATTGAAAAGCATATTCAAAATCTTGAGGATTTTCTTGATCTATTTGAAGTAGAAGACAATGGTGTCTATATCATAATTTTTGCCCTATCATTGCAAGGTAACGTCAATAATTGGTTTAAGAATATTCCAGATGCAAGCATTAGCAGTTTCCATCAGTTTGTAGAAATTTTCCTAGATCGATGGGTGATCATGAGAAATGTCTTTCTCATCCTAGAAAAATATGAACATTTGAAAAGATAGCCAGGGGAGACAGTACCTCAGTTTTCAGCAAGGTTCAATAAGATATATCATGCAATTCCTGTTGATATAAGACCACCCCCAGGATCATCTCACTTGCATTTCCCAGATGCCTTCGATCCTGAGATGGCATTCCAATTAAGAGAAAGGAACACTGCAACTCTCGAAGAAATGCAGAACATTGTAGTTGATGTGGAGGCCAACTTGTTGATTAAAAGGTCAAAGGTAAATAACAAAGAAAAGGAGCAACCGAAATCTTCAGAAGCTAAAATAGACATCCCGGCTAGCACCATGGAAGAGATGATGCAGAAGATTAGCATAAGAGAAAAACTTGATGTTCAAAGACATCATGTTCCATTGATTTCAGAGAAATAAAAGGTCATTGTTCCCAAACATTTTGCAGCTCACCCTTGGTACCATGGTTTGGATAATGATTCTTTCATGTATTCAATTCACGACATAGTCAAAGATGACACTCCATCTCAACTTGCAGAGGAACAACTAGTTGATATGATGTGCATGTTTGATGACATTCCTTACTTGGATAATCTACCCAAGTGTGATCAGTATGACGATGAACAGGAGGATGAAATAGATGTGGATTGTTCAAAGAAATCAGCAGCATGTCATTGGCAAGAAGAAGATCAATTACAACTTAGATATGACAATCAATCTGCACATGGAAATTATGACAGCAATGATCAAAGTGCAGAAAATCTTAGAGTAAGTGGAAACACTCTTCCCTTATGTTTCTCATCTTTTCAATTTCTGAAAAGAAACTCTAGGCAAGTTGTAAATAGAGAAGACATAAAATTTTCTAATGAGTCAGTAGAGGATGTCATTGACAACATGGGATCTGTTTTGGACCCAAAATCACAGTCACTAATTTCCCTTGATTTTCAAAGTCCAGATGTAAGTCCAGAACTCAAAACAAGATTTGAATCAATGGAATGTAAGTATGTACCATTAGACTATAATTCATTTCAAATTTTGAAGGAGGAAAGTGCATAAATCTTTTAGGAAAATGTAAACTGCCTGCCCCTATGTTTTGCCTCACTCCTAAGAAAACATTGCAAGAAGATTGTAAACAGTAAGAAAGAGGAATGTTCTAATGCATAAGTTGAAGAGAACAAGGATGATTCAGAATCTGATCTAGAAGTACAGCTCCTGAATCTTTTTGAAGGCCAAATCTCAGATGAAATCTTGAAGCTTGAGACAGGGGATGAGATGATCCATTTTGATTCACTACCTTTATGCTTTAATTCTTTTCATATTTTGAGAGGGAAACTTGGATAGATTTTGGTTGAGGATCACAATGTAAGCCATGAAATGCTAGTAGAACAAATTCCACAGCCATATGAAATATTTTGTGACCCTATAGCTGATATGCTGGATGGATTGTGTTTTCAAACTCAGTTTTCATTTACTCCCAATGATTTAAAAAATTGTTATGATATGGATATGATCAGACAGTCAACTACAGGGGTGTGTTCAACAAAAGCATCATTTCAGAACCCATCAGAAAAGTTGCAGCCATGTCAGGAAGTGCATGAGGAGGAAAATAGCATAACTACAACATCAAATCATGAAGTTGAGTTGGTTAAATTTGAATATCCAGTAATAGGTCAAGTCTATCTTGATCCAGTGGCTACATATATGGAGAAATTATTCAATACAGGATCCTTTTCCATTTCTAGTGTTTTTCCTTTTGTTGAGGTTTATCAAATCCTCTATGGTGAAGTCCAGGCTGAAAATTACTCTCAAGCAGTAATAGACTTATTTATGAGTTTTATCAAAGACAATGGAAAAACAAATTTATTAGAGTAGTTGCTTGCTGGCTGCACTGGCATTATTGTATCATTTACAAAGACGAAATTGTCAGTAGTGTAGGGTAGGTAACAGTTTTGAATAAGCCCAGTCATTTGAGCATATTTTTAGTATTGTATGATTCTAGCAGAGTTTGCATTTGATAGTATCTAGTTCACTGTTCAGTCAAATCTGAACCAGTTTGAAGATTGTAGCTGCAGTGACTCCATGGCCCAATGAATAAAGCACTGGTCTACATGTTCTGACTTCAGTGGTTCTTGACACCCCCTGCAAGAGCTGCCATCCCCAGGTGGAGCCTATGTTGGGGACCTATAATCATAGGTAACTCGATTCTTTGGCTGTTGATTTGGCGTTGCTCTCATGATGAAGACATCTAGCTCGGTAGATTCCATTTTCCAATCCATTTGTTTCGCCCGATATTTCATCACACTACCTGATCCTTCATCACCTTGATGCACCCTTCATTCCCTCATCCTTCACTGCTGCTCCTCTTTGCTATCTTCGTCCCTACATTTGCAATAAACCACCTTAGGATAAAAACATTAGGTTAGTAGTTAGATCAAACTTGTTAATAATAAATTAATTATTAATTAAATTAATTAATTAATAATTAAGTTAGTTTTTTTTTTTTTTGACAAAAACGGTTAATGGATTTTGATTAAAAGAGACAGTGACAAAGCCACTGGTGCTGTTACAAGTATAGTGAGCCATTCTCTACTATTCGATTACAAACCGGAAGCATTACAAATTTATTTACACTAGAGGCTTCTATAGAAAATGCCTACCTCACTGAGGTGTTACAGAGCTCCCTTCCTAGCTTTGGGAAACTGAACAACTACTTTGGGTCTTGCTTCCAATTATTGTTCAACTAATTTTTTCCTCTAGTTGGCTTACTCTGGCCTCAAATTCTTGTTTGGGATCCTTGAGCTCTTTACACAGTTTTCCTAGCTCCTCTGTGAGCTCAAATTTCATTGTGGTGATGTCTCCTTCCAACATCTCCAACCGCCTTCTTGCATCTATATCCAAATTTTCCAGAAAATCCAGCTGGCGGTTCAACATTTGCTTGAGATTTTACAGGGTGCCTTCTAGTGCATTCAACTTGTATTCTGTAGTGGGATTTCTTCCTGAGTTGGATGCCATCTCCATCGCCGTCTGCTCTTCACCTAGCGTTCTACTCCTACATGTGATCCCCTTGAAACTGGTCTCTGAACCTATACGTGATTGTCTTGGCTGCCTCTGCATGCTTCTGGTATGGACGGGAGCGTTCCTGCTTCCCAATTTAAGCTCAAACTCCTCCCAGTTCGTTTCCCCTAGATGATTCTCACGATTTGGGAGGCATGGGCGACCTGTAGGCCTATCTCCTTTCCACAAAAGTTCAACGCCCGAATGATGAGTTTGCCTGTCTTTTGTGACCACTTGCGTTGTCTTGTAGCATCTTTGTCTTGTAGCAATTTGGGTTTGCTCGATTCCTTCTGTCATGATGCTTTCCCCTTTCCAGCTAATCCCTTTAAGTTCTTTATGACTTTTCCACCTAGAGTCAGAGTAGATCCATTTGGGACGATGTTTTTGTTGGAAATATGGCTATAGCAGAGATGACACAGACGGTCAAGGTTGTCATTGATGGAAATCGGTTGGTTATGGAGCACGCACAAGAGATGCTGGAACATAGAAGCTAGAACACAGATGCTGGAACACAAATGCTGGAACACGGATGCTAAAACACAAATGCTGGAACCTAGGTGCTGGAACACAAATGTTGGAACATAGAAGCTGAATCATAGATGCAGAAACACAATGCTGAGACAGAGCTGGAACTTATGCTGAAACACAGTGTTGTAACAGCTGAAACATAGTAATGTTACATATGCTGAAACACAGAGCTGAAATTTAGGCTGAAACACAGTGCTATAACCGCTGAAACACAGTAATGTTACATATGCTAAAACATAGGGTTGGAACAGTTGTTGAAACACTGTGTTGATAAATATGCTGAAACATAGCGCTGGGCTGAAACACAGTGCTGGAAACTATGCTGAAACAACGCTGGATCCTTGCTGATAAAAACGCACACCTTAGCCACGATCATGAATAGCAACAGAAGTTACCAATCGTTTTCTTTAAGAAACAGCACGAATGATGCCATTCAAAATGCGATTGGTGTGGTCAGCATCAAATGGCTATAATGCAAAATCAACGGAGCTTGACATTGCTAAATCCAGGGTTTTGCAGGGGTCCTTCATCTGCCTTGACAAGTATGGAAGTTTTTGCCAGTTGGGTTTCTCTAATCACTCTGGACGGTGGAAGGACTTTCAGTCTAAAATTAGACTGGCAGTTAAGACAGGAGGAACATAGCATTGCATGATGTGTCATGCATAGAGGAGGCATGCAAAAGAGCCAGTTCAGAAAATCAGGGAGAATGCTGGCATGCGAAAAGAAGAAG
>JASDQU010373414.1:43969-62965 GCA_032191745.1 Picea mariana | reverse complement strand
ATAATTGACTAGAGGAGTGCTCTCCTTTGGAGGGGGAACCTCCTCTCCGACCGAGCGACTACCAGGGATCAAAGGAGATATGTGAGGGGGTGATGAGGTAAGTTGAGGTGGCCCCTGGCTATTATGCCTAGGACTGGAGGTGATAATTGTGATGAGAGCTAGCTGGGAGGGGGTGAGTCTACCATGCTTTTCTTGTTGGTACAGGATCTATTGTGCCGAGGGGAATTCCTCCTTCTCCTACAAAAACCCCTCCTCATAATGAGGCCATCCTTTTTTATTGGGGTGTGCTAACTGGACCTTGTCTTCCCTCTCACATTCCTTTCAATATCACAGTATAGGTTTGTGGTCAGGTCATTCCTCAGACATTGATAGATGAAGGTTCGTCTGTTAGTATTTTGTCCTCTATTGTTTGGAAAGATTTGGGTTATCCTAGTCTTGTGCCAGTTGTTCAGACTCTATTTTCTTTTAATAGAATAACTAGTCACCCTTTAGGGATCCTTCCTCAGTTTCCTGTAAATTTGGGAGGGAAAACTATTTTTATTGATGTTATCGTAGTCCAAGACCCCTTGGATTTCGATTTACTCCTTGGGCGAGATTATGTCTATGCCATGAAAGCTATTGTGTCCACTCTTTTTCATGTGATATATTTTCTACATGATGGAAGAATATTGACTATTGATCAACTTTCGTTTGTTGTCCCTGACTTGACCATCAACCCAATGACCTCCCTAAACGGGCCTTATATGCAGTCGGTATCACCCCTTCCATCGGTCAATTATGTGGCATTGTCTCCCATGCCTTCAATTTCCGATGACTTAGATCCAGTATTTGACATGGTGATCTCTTTGGTAGGGCTATTGGAGCCTGATCTCCTTACCCCTGATGAGACCCTTGACATGTGTTCCTTCCAGAACATTCTTCTTCCATCCAATGAAGATCTCTTGGAATCCATGACCAAGTTTTGTCCCTTGACATGGTGTCCTTCCATAGCGTTATCCTCTTGGAAGCCATGATCAAGAAGAGTTCGCTGAGCATAGTTTTCCTCTCTATGGCAAGCTCGTTAAAAAATGAAACAGAGGTCCCAAACATAGTTATTTTCTTGTGTCAAGCTCATTAAAAAATGAAACAATCACCTCTCCCATCAGGTCAAGTCTTTCACTAGATCTCATAGATTTCCACTCAAGTCTTTCGTTAGGTCTCATTTTTGAACCTTCATTTCATCCGCCCTTATCCTTTTTCTCCATAGAGTACAGAAATTGGTTACAACCTCAAAGTCAGTGAATGAATTGAAGCTTGGGGGGCATGTCTCCAACCTTTGATGATCATTTTGGAGTTAATCCACTAGCTTTTCAAGATGGGGGCATAATGAGCTTAGTCTTTGTTCCTTCTCGTGCTCATAAATACATGAGAGTATAATCGAGTAGACTTTTATCACTTTTTCAAACTCGTAAAGTTTATACGAAAAAGGAACTCCCTGGAGTCTCCTTTAAGCTCTTTTCAGACTCTCTAAACATGAAAATATTGCCGAGTGATCTTGCTTCCTTTCACACTTGTTAAAAGGTTTGAAAAGGCGTCTTTCAAGTGGTAGTTTATCGCTTTTTCGACCTCGTGAGACTAATATTACGAAAAAGGACAACTCTGGAGTCATCTTTAAGTTCTTTTCAAACGCTCTAAACATGGAAAATCACTGATTTTACCTTCTCTGGACTTGTTAAACAAATCATACATTGAAGGGCCCATATGGGAACGAACCCTTACTTCTTCCAATTTGTTAAACAAAGGAAGAGGGACTTACCGAAGGTGAGTTATATTGAGCATGTGTTACCCTCCTTGAGCTAGTTAAATTAAAAATAAGTACTCCTCTATCTGAATGGGGGAAAATTTGAAGGAAGCAATCCAAGCAGTTTTTGAGAACACTACCAGTAACTCTTACGATCTCCCTTGAACACGACACTTTGTCTTTGCACACATTTTAATCCACTGAACCTCTGCAATGATCCAATCCTCTGAGTTTCCTTTACTCCTTTGGATCACCTGACGAAAGTCACATCATCCACTGCATCATCAAGTTTTGGTCCATGTCATATTTCTACTGTTGTGCCTCAGTGTTCAAGGGAAGTATCTTCCTCGAGAGTCAGCCATCACAAATATCTTGTTTCGATACCCATGTCAGTTCATGTTCATTTGATCTACCAATTTACATATCTGTGTCAGTTTCATGTCATTGATGGGGGATACATCAATGCCCTCCTGCGACGAGTCTATTCCTGTTGACTTTAGCACATTATCCAGGAGCTAGACTTAGAAACCAGTTAGTACCTTGGGACCTGCATGCCTCAATGGAAATCCTCCTCGCATCCGATAGTAGGTTTACATCATTGACCTTTGATCAGAGGATTCCTCATATTTTCAACTTCAGTTCATTCATTCACATTCGTCGAAATGTACTAGAGTACCTTGGGAATCATTGACATCAATGGTGATTTCCCTCGCACTTGTTAATGGTTTACCTCATTGACTAGTAATCAAGTGGTTTCTACCATGTTTGGCATTAGGACATCTATTCACATGGTTATATTCGTACTACATTGGGATTGGTTAGAAGACCCTAGGTTGAGTTATCACTCATATATATACTTTTCCCAGGTTGTGAAGGAGTTATTTTGAGCTATGCCACATATACTATCACATAGATCCACTTTGTATTGGTCGTGGCTATGTCTTGTCTTCTCATAGATCCACAATGTATTCTTCAGGGCTACAATCATTTTAGGTCATAGGAGTATAGATCCACATTGTATCTTCAATGGCTATACCTTTTATCAATATAATTATGGATCCACAATGTATTTTATGGCGGCCATACCTAAAACGTCTTTATCACTCAAGCATAGGTATGCCTGCCTTAGGTTTGAAACATGTCATTAATGTTTGTGTGAAGATTCTATCAGGTTCTCTGCGTCTGTACTCTTTCTTGAAAAAGTCTACAAAGTACTTTAGTCATCAGTTCATGTCTTCTAACTTCTCACTTTGGGGGGCAATCTGTTACACATCAAAATTACTCACTAAGATTATGGCCTAGTGTCATCATTACCAAATGTCGTAAGTGTCACATTTCGCCCACAAGTGTCACAAATATCGTATTGTTGTAAAGAACAATTGAAAGACACCTCAAAGACTAGTTTTGAAGAGGAGAAATCATTTGACAAAAGGTACAAGTCTTTTTCCATTGAAAAAACCATTAAAAAGTCAATTTTGGAAGGGAGTTCTCCCCTATGCTTTGTTAGGGAGTGTTGATGCTTTGTAACCTCTTCTAGGGGTGAGCTAGAACGCTCTGTACTCCATTCAGAGGGAGCGCGACCTATTTTTTGGGTAAATTTTGGTTTGTTGAGGGAAATCAGGGAAGAATCCCCTCAATATCTAAAAGTGGTTGGATTTGAATCTGAGGTCAAGCCTTGTTCTTAGGGAATATCCTCAGCTGAAGGATAAGAATACTCAATTTATTCCAAATATATCTCAAGTGGTTAGGCCTCTCCAAGACTATATAAAGAGGCCTTCTCATGGTGAAAGAAAGAGACATTGTAAAGCATCTAACTTATGATCTCATAAGGGAGATATCATTGAAGCATCAACATTTTGTGTGTGGATTATTTGAGCAGGGGTCTGGACAAAGGGAGCTTGGTGAAGTCGCTGCACTACATCCATGGCTGTAATAAACACTATTTTCTCATTAATATAAATTCATGCTTGGCCTATTTCCTTTAAATTTTTTGTATATAAACTTGTTTCTTTCATAGATTCATTATAAAGCTAATCATAGTAGAGCAACAAGTATTGTTGTTGTTTCTCATTGTACCACAGGACCTTCAACTCAACTTGGAGATCAAGATCAGCCTAGAGTGAGAAAGGAAAAACGTCGGTAAAAAGGTAATTGCCTTTCTTCCCTCTTCTTCTTTGATAGTTTTTATTTATGATAAAGGAATTTCAGTGTCCATAATAGCACTTTTTGTCTTGGATTTATGGGTCTAGCATCCAAGAGGAAATCCACTTGTCCATGGGGAGATTCTCCTGTAATAGAAATTGGTGACTCCACTGGGGAGGAGATTTGATTTTTTATTCCTTTCCTAGGCATTATATTGGTCTTTTCTCAATCTTTGACCTTCTCCACACCGTTTCTCTAATTCTTAGATCTGATTGATTACCTCTTTTTGACATCACATTCACCCTAATTGACTGAGTTTGCTTGAAACTTTGAATTTCTAGGCATTTTTATGAGTTTTGAGAGCCTAACGCTCCTCTGCCCTTGCTATCATAGCGTTGGCACTCCCTATTGGCCTTACATAGAGCATTGGAACGCTCTGGTGCCCTTTACACCAGAGCGTTGCCCCTTTTCTGTGAAAAATCTTCTAGGGTTTCATTCTCCGAGGTTCATTTTTTTCTTTTCTCACTTGCTCAAAGTCTTTTCATCTCAGTACATCTTTGTCTTGGCCTTCAACACTCTTCTTTCTAAGAATTGATCACCTTTGTTTTGGAATTTTGACATTTTTCTTCCTTACCTTGAAGTCACTCTTTGTCTTTGACGATTTAGAGTCAACTTATTGTTTTCTTCTCATTTATCTGACTGAGTCGAAGCTTTTGTGAGGAAACTCAAAGATATATGCACTATTTCATTTGATATTTGAGGTCATTTTCCCAAGAAATTATTGTTTGTTCATCATCCATTACCTTTATCCTACCTTCACTAGAAATTTCACCTTTTTCATGCATTCTGGGTAATCTTTTGTAAATATTTGGCTATTTTTCTGAGTTTCTGGGAGCACCAACGCCCCCCTTTAGGCCATACCAGAGCTCCAGTGCTCCTCTATAGTGTTTTAGGGGGCGTTGCAACACTCTGTGCACCCTTCTAGGGGAGCGCTAGTGTCTTTTTTGAGTGAAATTGCCTTCTTTTGCTCAGTGTTTTGCAGCTTGTTTTGTAGTACACTTTACCCAGAGTCTGTGGTTGGTTTGTGGATTTGTTTGGATCGGTTCTTGATGGTTTTTTGTGATTTTCACTCTTTTTTCTTGATTGGATTTTTAAACCTCTTTCAGAAACATGAAATTTCCTTTTCTAGCTGCGTTTTTGTCGGGACAGTTTTGAGTGGTTTCTCTTTCTCCCTATCATTTCTTAGATTATTCTTTGCATTTTATTGTCTTCCTTGAATGCTTGCATTTGAAATAGCGGAATTGCATGTTTTTTTTGGCATTTTGGGACATTGTGCATATGAAATGATGAATGTTTTCTCCTTCTCGTAGCATAGTTTTCATCGAAATGAAAAGATTGCATATCCATCTCTTTGCATAAATTTCGAGTCACTCAAAACACCATATTGCCCACACCATTTTTCCTTTGAGTAACAACAGCCTTAAAAATCAAGCGCTAAACTAAAAATTGATTAGACATTTTTTACATTTTCTAGTATAAAACCTACATTAGATTAGTTGTAGGCATTTGGAATAGGTGTGAAAGATAACTTTCCAAAGCTGCAAACAAACATAGGATCTTGTGTTAGGGAGCGGTGAAATTCAATTGCTACATTTTGTCCTGGGAAGCCCTTCTCACACAAGGGTCAAACCTGAGGTCGCATTGAGACTAGCAGAGTTACTCACCCTTCTTTGTTGGTCTTGGTGAAGAGATTCTGTGTATTATGGGGGTCGCTTGAAGGTATACCCACAATGATGAGTGGAAGCCTTTCAAGTTGATTTCGGGCTAGATACCCTGCCCTTGCGCGTGGATCGGACTGCCGATTGTTTCCCTAGGCATCATTGTTGTAGTTGGTAACCTTAGTGGCCTATATCTTTAGGGTCTTTACACAAGGTGATTGTGGAGGGGTAAGTATTCATGGTACCTAGAATTGACGTTGGCCAGACTCACTCGGGCTCCTTGGAGGGTATACCCACGATTATGTGTGGGAGATTGCACCAAGGTGTAATTCCGTTAAGCAGGTCATCAACATACCTTTTCCACCTGCTCTATATCATCCCCTTCTTAATTTGTTCCCACGACATTGGATTTCATCACCAACTAGTGTGCTCATTGTGAGAAGGTTTTGTTTTCTTGCTTTCTTACTAGATTTTTAGCGTGTGTTGTTTGTTCTCCCTAGTAGAATCTAGGTTGGATTTTTATTTTTATGGTGTCAGTTCTCGGAATGACCAATGAAGGAACCCCTTTTCCAGGGGAACCCTTTGTTTTTCCTTCTTACGGAAATGTTGGTCCTCCTTACATTGCTACTTTGAGCCTTCCAGGTCTCACAATTGGGTTACCAGTATGGTTGTTTTCCACTCCGTTGATCTCGAATGCAGGTGCTTCATATGTAAGCACACCACCCACACATCAACCTCATGTCGACCTTTCTCCTTCTTCGCCCATCAAGTCTCCTTCCATTTCTCCTTCTTCGCCTAGTGAAAGCTCTAAAGCGAGTATCCAAGTTGATAAGAAGAAGAAGAAACAGAAAGAGAAGAAGAAGAAGACCCAAAAAGAGACAAAGCCTCCAACCATATCAGATGTTGGATCCAAGCAACCGGCTACTTTTAATAGTGTTGGGAGTGTTGATGAGGTCAACAAGATTAAAATGAAGAATCTGAAACCCAAATTCCCTTGCAGTCTTTGTAAGGGTGACCACTTTCTGAGGGATTGCCCTGGTATTCCCAAAGTCTTATAAATGTGGTCCTCCACATCATCGTCCCCTCCTAGACATGTTGGTGACACCCCGTCAACTAGTGACGTTACAGTTGGTAAGAAGAAGACAACTGTCAAATTTCCTTGTATGTTATGTGAAGGTGATCATTATTCTCACCTTTGTCCTCTTATGGACGAGGCTTCTTCTCTTTTGAAAAAAATTCAAATTCCAATCATTTATCATAAGCTTTCTCCCAACCCACCATTAGTTTATGGACTGGTCAATCTGGTTCCATCCCCAGTCAATTTGGTTGATCAGGTCATCAATCTAGTTTCATCCTTGGTTGAATCACTAACCAAAGTAGCTAATCCAGTTCTATCATCGATCAACCCCACTCTTCATCAAAAGAGTGAAACCAAAGTGGTCGATCTGGTTCCGCCATCGGTCAATCCCACTCCTCCATTGAGGAGTGCCAAAGTGGTTGCTTCAGTTACTTCATTGGTCAACCCCATTCTTCATGAAAAGAGTGAAACCAAAGTAACTGATCTAGTCTCTTCCTCGGTCAGTCCCACCCTTCATCCGAAGAGTTCCAAAGTGGTTTCTCTGGTTACATCATCGGTCAATATCACTCTTCCTCCGAAGAGTGCCAAAGTGGTTGTTCCGGTTACATCACCGATCAACCCCACTCCTCCTCTGAAGAGTGCCAAAGCAGTCGATCTGTTTCCAACTATCGACCCCATTCTCCCCTTGGAGAATGAAACTAAAGTGGTCGATTTGATTTATTTATCAATCGATCCTACTCTCCCTCTAGAGAGTAAACCCGATACTGCCCATGTTTTTCTCATTGGTACAGGATCTACCATGCCAGGGGGCATTCCTCCTTCTCCTGCAAAAACCCCTCCTCATAATGAGACCATCCTTTCTGATTGGGGTGTGCTAACTAGACCTCGTCTTCCCTCTCACATTCCTTTCAATATCATAGCACAGGTTTTAGGTCGGGTCGTTCCTCAGACGTTGATAGAAGAAGGTTTGTCCGTTAGTATTTTTTCCTCTATTGCTTGGCAAGATTTGGGTTATCCTAATCTTGTGCCAATTAATCAGACTCTGTTTTATTTTAACAGAATTAGCAGTCACCCTTTAGGGATCCTTCCTTAGTTTCCTGTAAATTTGGGAGGGAAAACCATTTTTATTGATGTTATGGTAGTCCAAGACCCCTTGGATTTCGATTTACTCCTTGGGTGAGATTATGTGTATGCCATGAAAGCTATTGTGTCCACTCTTTTTCGTTTGATATCTTTTCCACACGATGTAAGAATGATGACTATTTATAAACTTTAGTTTATTGGCCCTGACTTGACCATCAACCCAATGACCTCCCTAAACAGGCCTTATATGAAGTCGGTATCACCCCTGCCACAGGTCAATATGTGGAATTGTCTCCCATGCCTTCAATTTCTGATGACTTAGATCAGGTAGTTGACATGGTGATCTCTTAGATAGGGTTATTGGAGCCTGATATCCTTACCCCTGACGAGACCCTCGACATGTGTTCCTTCCGGAGCATTCTTCTTCCATCCAATGAAGATCTCTTGGAAGCCATGACCGAGTTTTATCCCTTGAAATGGTGTCCTTCCATAGCATTATCCTCTTGGAAGCCATGTTCAAGAAGAGTCTGTTGAGCATAGTTTTCCTCTTTGTGGAAAGCTCATTAAAAAATGAAACAGAGTTCCTAATCATAGTCCTTTTCTTGTGTCAAGCTCGTTAAAAAAATGAAATAGTCACCTCTCCCATCATGTCGAGTCTTTCGCCAGATCTCGTAGATGTCGAGTCGAGTCTTTCGTTAGGTCTCATTTTTTGACCTTCATTTCATCCACCCTTATCCTTTTTCTCCATCTAGTACATAAATTGGTGACAACCTCAAAGTCGGTGAATGAATTGAAGCTTGGGGAGCATGTCTCCAGCCTTTGATGATCTTTCTAGAGTTAAGCCAGTAGCTTTTCAAGCTGGGGGCATACTGAGCTTAGTATTTGTTCCTTCTCATTCTCGTAAATACATGAGAATATAACCAAGTGGAATTTTATCACTTTTTCAGACTCATAAAGGTTATAAGAAAAAGGAACCCCCTGGAGTCTCCTTTAAGCTCTTTTCAGACTCTCTAAACATGAAAGGATTGTTGAGTGATCTTGCTTCCTTTCACACTCGTTAAAAGGTTTGAAAGGGCATCTTTCAAGTGGTAGTTTATCACTTTTTCGGCCTCACGAGACTAATATTACGAAAAAGGACAACTCTGGAGTCATCTTTAAGTTTTTTTCAGACTCTCTAAACATGGAAAATCATCGATTTTACCTTCTCTGGACTCATTAAACAAATCATACATTAAAGGGCCCATATGGGACTGGACCCTTACTTATTCCAATTCATTAAACAAAGGAAGAGGGACTTACTGAAGGTGAGTTATATCGAGCATGTGTTACCCTCCTCGAGCTCATTAAATTAAAAAGAGGTACTCGTCTATCTGGATGGGGGAAAAATTGAAGGAAGCAAGCCAAGCAGTTTTTGAGAACACTACCAGTAACTCTTACGGTCGCCCTTGAACACGACACTTTGTATTTGCATGCATTTTAATCCAATGAAACTTTGCACCGAGCCAATCCTCTGAGTTTCTTTTACTCCTTTGGGTCACCTGACGAAAGTCACAACATCCACTACATCATCAAGTTTTGGTCCATGTCATGTTTCTACTGTTGCGCCTCATTGTTCAAGGGAAGTATCCACCTCGACAGTCAGCCATCACAAATATCTTGTTTCAATACCCATGTCAGTCCATGTTCATTTGATCTACCAATTTACATCTCTGTGTCAATTTCATGTCATTGATGGGGGATACATCGATGCCCTCCTGCGACGAGTCTATTCCTATCGACTTCAACACATTATCTAGTAGCTAGACGTAGAAACTAGTTAGTACCTTGGGACCTTCATGCCTCAATGGCAAGCCTCCTCGCATCTGACAGTAGTTTTACATCATTGACCTATGATCAGATGATTCCTTGGATGTTCGACTTCATCTCATTCATTCACATTTGTCGAAATGTACAAGAGTACCTTGGGAATCATTGACATCAATGGTGATTTCCTGCACACTTGTTAACGGTTTACCTCATTGACCAGTAATCAAGTGGTTTCTACCATGTTCAACATCAAGACATCTATTCACATGGGTAGATTAGTACTACATCGGGATCAGTAAGAAGACCCTGGGTTTATTTATCACTCATACATATACTTTTCCCAGGTTGCGAAGGAGTTCTTTTGAGTTATCACACATATACTGTCACATAGATCCACTTTGTATTGGTCGTGGATATGTCTTGTTGTCTCATAGATCCAGTATGTATTCTTCGTGGCTACGATCAGTTCAGGTCATAGGAGTATAGATCCACATTGTATCTTCAGTGGCTATACCTTTTATCAATATAATTATGGATCCGCAGTGTATTTTATGGCAGCCATACCTAAAAAGTCTTTATCACTCAAGCATAGGTATGCCTGCCTTGGGTTTGAAACATGTCATTAATGTTTGTTGGATGTTTGTGTGCAACTTCTATCAGGTTCTCTACATCCGTACCCTTGCTTGAAAAAGTCTACAAAGTACTTTAGTCATCAGTTCTCGTCTTCTAACTTCGCACTTTGGGGGGCAATATGTTACACATCAAAATTACTCACTAAGATGATGGCCTAGTGTCATCATTACCAAATGTCGTAAGTGTCGCATTTCACCCACAAGTGTCGCAAATATCATAATTTTGTCAAGAACACTTGAAATACACCTCAAAGACTAGTTTTGAAGAGGATAAATCATTTGACAAAAAGTACAAGTCTTTTTCCATTGAAAAAACCACTAAAAAGTCAATTTTTGGAAGGGAGCACTCCCCTATGCTCTGTTAGGGAGCGTTGGCACTCTGTACCCTCTTCTGGGGGAGCGTTGGAATGCTCTGTACCCCATTCAGAGAGAGAGCTGCCCCTTTTTTGGGTAAATTTTGGTCTCTTGAGGGAAATCAAGGAAGAATCCCCTCAATATCTAAAAGTGGTTGGATTCGAATCTGAGGTCAAGCCTCGATCTTAGGGAAGATCCTCGACTGAAGGAGAAGAGTCCTCAACTTATCCCAAAGATATCTCAAGTGGTTAGGCCTCTCCAAGTATATATAAGGAGGCCTTCTCATGGTGAAAGAGATAGACATTGTATAACATCTAACTTATTATCTCATAAGGGAGATATCATTGAAGCATCAACATTTTGTGTGTCGATTATTTCAGCAAGGGTCTGTACAAAGGGAGCTTGGTAAAGCTTTTGCACTACATCCATGGATGTAAGCAACACTTTGTTCTCATTAATATAAATTCATGCTTGGTCTATTTCCTTTAAATTTTGTGTATATGAACTTGTTTCTTTCATAGATTCATTATAAAGCTAATCATAGTAGAGCAGGAAGTATTTTTATTGTTTCTCATTGTACCACAGAACCTTCAATTGAACTTGGAGACCAAGATCAACCTGGAGCGAGCAAGGACAAACGTCGGTAAAAAGGTACTTGTCTTTCTTCCCTCTTCTTCTTTGATATTTTAGCTTTATGATAAAGGAATGTAAATGTACATAATAGCACTTTCTATCTTGGAGTTAGGGGTCTAGCATCCAAGAGGAAATCCACTTGTGCACAGGCGGATTTTCCTGTAACAGTATATCCAACGGTTGGGATAGTTCTCGGTCATCCTTAGATCTACAACCCAGATTAACTTCAGGCACTCGTACTTCAGAGGATCTGTCTCCTTTACGACGGATACCAAAATTTTTTGAACTCGTGAAGACTGAAGGAGTCAAGAAGTTAATACTTGTGCTCCTTCTCCAAATCCAACGGTCGTGACAGACCTTGGATCCTCCCGAACGTATCTAGTTCGCTCATCTTCCAAACGAAAGGATCTTCCATTTTGAGACTTAAATATCGCTATCCTTCCTTATCTTCATCAAATATGAAATACTTAGGCGTTGGCGTGTGCTTTGCGCTCTTTCTCCTGATCTTAACATACTCCTTTTCCCAGGAGACTCAAAACAACTGGGAGTGTTGACATGCATACGAGAAACTATTCCCAAGGTCCATGAACTCACAATTCATTTGCTTGAACTTGAGCCACTACAGGGCTCGAGCATTTATGTGTACAAACCATATAATTCCTCACTTGCTTAAATACACAATCAAGAAAATATAAAGGGACACAGTCTAATCATCAAGCAAACATGCACATGCCTAAAACATTCATAGGATACCCAACTTTAATTTATAGTTACAGTTATATTGCATAGGATATGAGAATACTTATCTATTACAGGTTGTAGCCAACTAACTGACTGTGGGTGTTTACCTTTCCACCCAACCATAGGCTCAAAGGCATTCATTCTTAGCTCTCTAGCCACCCATGTGCCAAGCCATGATATCACTAGAGAATTTATGGCAATTCTCAGAGATCTTCTCTCTTTCACAACATCCCTATGAGGTTTATCAAATGCTTCCTCTACATCAAGCTCGCGACCTTCCTCTTTTCTTTTGCATATCCGGGTCACGCGTTCCCCTCTGTGCATGTGCTCTTGTCCGGTGTCTCTCCTTCTCTCTGCAGAGCCTCATGTGTGAACCCCTTATCTCCACTGTCTTCTCAACTGTCTACACCCATCTATATATTTCACGCACATCTCTCCTTGGGAAGATTCTTTCCCTATCTTGTTCCTTCTGTTAGAAGGAAACTCAGTTCATCCTGGGTCTACAAGACCTTGTGGTAATTTGGGATGACATCCTTCAGCTAGACCATTCTTCCATTCATGGGGGTGGTTGATGGTTCAACCATCATTCCTTTCTTCATTAACTGATTCCTCCTTGGGATCTAGAGGAGGTTTATTATTCCCAACAAAGGGAAAATTGTGGTCGTTTTACATAATGAACCCTCTCCATAGTTTTCCCATTTCTTTCCTCTAGTGATATCATGGCCAATGCTTCAAGGCTTCACCCCCCACAGTCATTCATTGAAAATATAAACAATAATAAATTTACATTGTTCACATGCCTTAGCATGGTAATCATAATTAATGATTAATTACAAGCTGGGGGAAACAAGGGTATTACAATCCCCTCCCCCTTAAAATGGAACACCTTCCTCGACGCTATTTAAAAGTAACACCTGCCATGTCGTTGTCATTCAGCTACTTCAGAATCTTGATCCTCTTTCTTGGTCATATCCTTTCCATACTCTTGGCCTTCGTCACCTGGCTTCAATAATCTTGGATAGCAAGCATATTAATCACAATTTCATGCGAAAACATTTTATTGTTGCATAAAATTTAAGAAAACAAATCATAACTTAGCACAATACTCATGTGTGCAGTTCAAGGATTTGTGTCCACATGGTTTTCTTATTATCTTGGCCCATTGTTTTTCCTAGACATACCCATTGTGTGCATGATCCCAATCAGTAGCGTATGAGAATTATCAGAGTCTCCTCTTCCTTCCAGTCACTCACCCTGCAGGCCCAAGCTCATGCATCCCCTATTTAGTTTTCAATGGGCAAGGCTTAAGCATGAAGTTCATTCCATATTTATCATTTTACTTAAACCATAAACAATTTGTTTTTGTAACTAAGATCACAAGAATAAACACCATGCACAAGTACAAAAGAATTATCCTGGGAAACCCTTGTCAACAAGGGAAGAAAACCCAACCAATCTTTTTCTATATTCTTCAAGAGAAATACCTCCACCACCAAGAAAACCTAGCACAAAAAAGGGTATTCACAAACACTAGAAGACTAGCACCCAAGAGAGGTGTGCACTTTTCCCAAGAAGATGCACTTGCTGAAATTTCCAAACTCACACTTAAGATGTGATTCCTCAATGGGGAATTTACCTTTACTTATATTATATTGGACCTATCAACAGAAGTGTCTATTGGCACAACAGGTCTGACCTCTCTAACTCACAATATAATTAATAATAGCCAGATTAATTATCTTTTACATTAATTGTCTATTACATTAAGGTGGTGTCGATCTATACCCTTTACATTACAATTAGGGTTACAGGTAAGTCTGACTCTTGAACAATATAGAAAGGGATCTCATACACCCACTAGTTATCAACCACTAGGGGCACACCCACAGAGATTTCCATATCTCTATCTCACTGTGTCTCACAGGAGAACCACATGCACTAGTGCTTAGCCACTAGGATCACGTTCACTTGTGCTCATCCACATGCACGTCCAAATCATCAGATCTTATTTCCCACTGCATTACATAGGAGATTCATCTAGAGTTCATCATCTCAACTCTCTACTCAGAGGAGGCTAATACATCATTTTCATCTCTGTCTCATAATGATGCACCCAACCCATGGGAATTCACACATTCACCTTGTGCTCAAGCACATGCACGCCCAACTCAACAGATCTCCTTTCTCACTGTGTTACGCAGGATAATAATGTGGAGTTCTTCTCAATTATCTGTAAGGAGGAGACCATCACTATGTTCCATCTCTGTCTCAAATAGGAACCACACACCCATATTAGGGGCTCTCTCTCAGGTTTGTGTCCTGGAGGATGTCTCACGTAGCTTTAATCATCAACACTCCCTCTTATCTAGGGAGGCATTCTCCATCAGGCCAAGTATTGCAAGAAAGTATTCTAACTTTTATATTGGTTGTAGTCATCAACACTCCCTATCAACTAGAGAGGTATTCTTCACCAAGTCAGTTTGGTGAAGATGTCCGCAAACTTCTCATGTGTAGGAAGGTATTGCATGTGTATTGTTTTCCTCTGCATCATGTCTCTGAAAATGATATTTTATCTCAACATGTTTCGATCTATCATGCAACACCGAGTTCTCAAAGAGCTTCACACACAACTTTGGTTATCATCATAGAATTCATCTCATGATCAAGTAAATCTATCAGAATCTTTTGAAGCCACACTGCTTCACACACTCAATGTTATATACTCTGCTTCTGTGGTACTCAAGGCCACAGAGATTTGTTTCCTTCTACACCAATAAACCATGGAAAAATTCAAGGTAAAATAACAACCGGGTGTGCACTTCCAGTCCACTATACTTTCTGCCCATTATGCATATCCTTGCAAACTCAAATATACAATGGAGACATATCTCGGTCCATATCTAACTGTGTCTCACAGATATCTCAATACATGTTTTGTTGTTGTATAGTGAGTCTGTCTCGGATGACTCATGGAATCACTAAGTACATTCACTGCATAGCATGAATCATGTCTGGTGTTAACCAGATACATCAGTGATCCAATCAGTTGTGGATCAATATTGTCTAAATCATAATCATTCATTTTTCTTCAAATCCATCACCGTGGATTTGCATTCTATGATACTAAACTTCTTTAATATTCCCACTGTATATTTTCCTTCACTTAGGAAAATCTCATCGGTCCTTTTTCATACTTCTTCTCCCAAGAAGTAGTGCATCATACTTAGATCCTTCATCTCAAAATCAGAAGTCAAGACTTACTTGTATCCAACAACAAGGCTTTCTGAATAAGTGATCAAAATCAACCTCTCGTCACCAGCACTGTAATAATGTAGGTTTTGGATAAAAAGTACTCTTGCTAAAAACCAAACTCATCAAGAATCCATCCATCTGATATAGTTTCCAACTCATCGATGATAGTATGGATGGAAATGTATTAGGATTATTGGATCAAGTGTCTCATCATAGACAAATCCCTCTGTTTGTGAGAATCCTCTGGCTATAGATCTCACTTTGTATTTATCGACACTTCCATCAGCTGCATGCTCGATATTTATAGATCCACTTGGAAGTCACCAAAGACTTTCCTTATGGTCTCTGAACAATATCCTATACATCATTTTTTAAAATATACTGGTATTATTTTGTTATAGCATCTTTCCATACATGTTCTCCTGTTGCTTCTCCAAGACAAGGAGGCTTAGAATCAATGAAGTGGCTCATGACTGAAGGATAGCTCGAAAATCTCTTTATGTAACTTGAGGGGCTTGTATGTTCCTCTACCTCCTGCAGAGTGAGCCTAGGCAGGCCTTTTATTCCCTACTACAATATCTTTGGACATATTAACTGGAGCAACCATATCAACTGGAATAATGTTCATCTCCCTCTCAAATGCTGAAGGGGGGAGAAGGTATTGTCTCACTATCAATCTCCATCCGAGATTCTATGGATATTTGAAAGACTATCTCTTCTTAAAGGATAACATCTTTCCTTGTCTCAATCTATCTCTAACCAGGGATGTAGATCTGGAATGTCTTTGAAGATTCCCTATTATCCCATAAATGTATCCTTTCTCCCTGAAGGGTCTATATTGGACTTCTTCTCTTTGGGTACATGAAAATACACTGGTTACCCAAATATCCTGAAGTGTTCAATCTCAGGCTTCACTCTGACAAAGGTTTTTTCGGAAGTTATGTTTTTCAAAGTATGGTGAAGACTCTTGTTTTGAACATATACTATGCCATTCATGCTTCTGACCATGGAATCATAGAAATATTTTGATCCTGCATTGTTGCATTGGTTGCCTCAATTATGGTTCTATTCTTCCTCTTTCTCAAATAATTGTGAATCCCTCTGATTCAAGTGACTTCCTTTGAAGGATAAACATCTTCCTTTGTTCTTAACCTATCTGGAAGAAGAAAACAAGAGGAACCAAAACAAGAATATCTCCTAAAGGAGAATAATGAGTACATCTATAGAATTAAAACAATTTAAGGATTGTTGGATCAACTACAACATCTACTTGTAATGTAGCAAACTATAGAAATATAGGTTAGAGGAATGACAATTACAACAATCAAACCTGGAGTCTTCACTTCCAATGTGTTGTTTCTCTGAATGCACTGAGATCCCTCTGGATCCATGACTTCAACAAAAAGGTTCCTTCCTCCTGCAATTACCCTTATGACAATGATACAAATAATATATATACAAGTGCGTACCTGAGGGTGCTGATATGATTTCTCTAATGGCACCTGGATGATTTCTGTCCTTTGACATCTTTATGAAGAAGGTAGTCACAATGTCACCTTTTTGTATCACCCAAAATAAGTATTCCTCTGAAGTCTTTTCTTCCAGGAACTTGAAGTTGCTTGATTCATCAATCTTATATTCCATCATAGTTTTGTTCATCATAATTTTAGATTCTTCACAAACCCTTGTCAATTGGGCTAAAAAACCTAATGTCTAGGCTACACTATCAACCTTAGATTTTTTTGGGATTATGACTACCAAAAATAAGCCTTGAAAGTCATAGGAACACAGATAATCTTGAGGGCTTCTTCAAAGAGCTGCAAAGACCCTAAAAACCAGAAGTCTGCAAAAATTTGTGGAACCCTAGAAACCCTAGGGCCAAAAATAAAAAATTCTTAGAATTTCACTTTAAGATATTTTGGAGGTGCGTTGAAGGAGGCAGTACCCTCTTGTCCAAATTTCATCCCCAACATCCATGTATTAAGGGCTGGAACATCTCATAAAGGAGGGTCGTACGGATTTTCTGGAAACCCTAGGAGGGTCGTAGAGTTCTGTAGAAAGGAGAAGATGATTGGTAGATGCTTTGTGCACTAGGTTCTTCAATACCTATGCTCTGATACCATGTTTATTTTTCAATAGGCAAGTCTTAATCATGAAGTTCATTCCATCTTTAGCATTTTAATTAAACCATAAACAATTTGTTTTTGCAACCAAGATCACAAGAAGAAACACCATGCACAAGTACACAAGAAGTATCCTGGGAAACCCTTCTCAACAAGGGAAGAAAACCCAATCAATCCTTTGCTATATTATTCAAGAGAAAGACATCCACCACCAAGAAAACCTAGCACACAGAAGAGTTCTCACAAACCCTAGAAGACTAGCGCCCAAGAGAGGTGCACACTTTTCCCAAGAAGATGTACTTGCTGAAATTTCCAAATTCACAATTAAGATATGATTCCTCAATGGGGAATTTACCTTTACTTATATTAGATTGGACCTGTCAACATAAGTGTCTATTGGAACAACAAGGTTGACTTCTCTAACTAACAATATAATTAATAATAACCAGATTAATTATCTTTTACAATAATTATCTATTACATTAAGGTGGGGTCAACCTGTACCCTTTACATTACAATTAGGGTTACAGTTAAGTATGACTCTTGAAAAATACAGCAAGGGATCTCATACACCCACTAGTTCTCAACCACTAGGGTCACACCCACATGGATGTCCATAGCTCTATCTCACTGTGTCTCATAGGAGAACCACACTCACTAGTGCTCAACCACTAGGATCACGTTCACCTGTGCTCATCCACAGGCACATCCAACTCAACATATCTTATTTCTCACTACATTACACAGGAGAGTCATCTGGAGTTCATCATATCAACTCTCTGCTCAAAGGAGGCTAATACATCGTTTTCATCTCTATCTCATAACGATGCACCCAACTCATGGGAATTCACATGTTCACCTTGTGCTCATCCACAGACACGTCTAACTCAATAGATATCCTTTCTCACTGCATTACACAAGAGAATCATCTGGATTTATTCTCAATTCTTTGTAAGGAGGAGGCCATCACTACGTTCTAGCTCTGTCTCAAATAGGAACCACACACCCATATTAGGGTCTCTCTCTCAGGTCTGTGTCCTGGAGGATGTCTCATGCAGTTGTAATCATCAACATCTCGTTCTCTGCTATAAAGTCCCTCGGGTGATCCATATTCCCTTGCCAAGGATTTCTCACACAAGAATATTTACAGAGACTTCATTGAGTCTTACAGTCAAGGCGCCCCTCATACTTTCTCTGTCAAGGCATCCCTCGAGCTTGTGTTACCAAAAAACAACATGTTCTATGGAAATCACGACTTACCACAGGGTTTTCATGTCTCAATAGTAGCCATCTTTCATGCTTTCCAGATTTGAAAATGTTCATATGTCCTCCCTAGAAATATTTGTTTTTTCACTTGTATCACATGTGTACAAAAATTTATGAGATATCATTATCAATTTCAAATTCATAATTTTATTGCAAATCTGTCACCCACAAATTTTCTAATTTCCACATTCATTTTTAGATCTGTTCTGCATAGTAACAAGATCCAAAAATATGGGACTTTCATCCCCATAGTAGTTTGGCTCAGTAGGCCATTGGTTTTCCTTATGGGCTTACAATACTACCATACCCAAGACCCTTTTTCTTCCTACAATTCATTATTTACACAGCCAAACAAATTGTTAGTTTCTCAAGTATCTATCTATCTATC